>JADRCH010000212.1:2685439-2724594 GCA_019843965.1 Rhynchomys soricoides | reverse complement strand
ACACACACACACACACACACACACACACACACACACACACACACACAGAAAAATACGTAGCTTGTGTTTTCATGTGGCTTAATAGCCTTCAATAACTGTCATGCCAATGGCCTGTTCAAACAAGATCAGTAATTCTATAATTGCTAGGAAAATAATAAATGTTCATATGTTATCTATTTTAAGGGTAACACATTAATCCCTGTTCCAGACACCCATACTTGAAGGTCAAGCTCAAAATGGGCCAACTTCATGCCACATTTCCATGGTATCTATATGCTCACTGGATTCCTTGTTCCTTCACATTTTGCTGCCAAGACATGTGTGTACTCAGGATTCTCAGGATGCAGCTAAATCTCATCCTGAATCCCAAGCAGTCTTCCCTGACTGCTTCTACACCGTCACATTTTCCTTTTGGCTGTATCATTTCTCATTGTTGGTAATAAAACCTGTGGAAGGTTTTGGAGCCTGTCACCTAGCTGTACTCTAGCTGTGTCGCACAGTGATTCAAGTGGCTGATGACTTTGTGGGGTTTAAGATCTTCTACCTCTACTAGGGCAGACACATGCCACTGAGGGTGGCTTTGATACTGGAGCTGATAAGGGTGACTAATAGCTTTTGTGGTGCTATGGGTTTTAGTGAGCTTTTGAAGTAGGGTGTATTTCTCTTCCTAGATCTTTTTCCCAAATCAGTTCCTCTAGTTAATCTATTTTTTCCTATTGTAAAAGTGTCACATACAATTCTAATTGTCAAGGCAAAAGCCAAAACAGCAACAATAATAACAACAATAATAAATATAAATATTATTATTGGTTATTGTTAATGTTGGGACAGGTATTTATGTCTAACGGAGGGATCATTGTTTGAAAATGAGTTTCTCCTTTCTCCCAGTCTAGGTGAGAGCTCAAACCATCCATCAGGAACCTATGGCAATGTGGCTATTAACATAATCTAGACATGGAAACACATATCTGTAATTGGGAACACACACCACCACCACCACTGCCATCACCACCACCATAATCTGTAACTTTAGTTTCTTGGAAGTGATAAATGTTTGCTCAGAGGATGATGTAAGATGAGCCAGCTTAGTGCTTGACACATGTACCACCTCTGTGCATGTCTCCTTCACTGTTCAGGATGGACCTAATTCCACTAATAAAGGAAAGCAGGTCCCTCAGTGTTATTCTGGTATTTTAACACATGAGGAGATTTAGATGTGTCATGGATGTATCCAGATGCATGAACTAAAAGATCCACGTCGTGTGGAGGTTGCAAAGGATTATAAGTTTGCTGATCCACCCAGTTCACTGTGGAAAGCTGCAATTCAACAGACAATGCAATGAAGACTGTTATAAATCTAAGGGTCTTTGTTCACTTTCTTAAGCTTCAGCTCTTAATAAAGCAGATTTTTAAAGGGGTAAAATATTTTCTTCTTTATATTAAATAGAAAATCTGTAATTACTCAACATGAAAGACACAGAAGACTCCAGACAGATTGTTCTCATGAGTCTTTTCAATCAAAAGTACTGTTTAGTAACCACGCACATTGGCTGACACTTCCAAAGTTTCCTGGTATCCCTCCCTCCCCTGTGTACCGAGGACGTAATAAGACCATGTTAAACATTTTGCCCAAGGAAAGCAGTAAGGGAAAATATGATGCACAAAGTACTTATCTTACTCTTAACCCCATCTCTACCAAAAGTCTTAAAATAGTGAAGAAATGAACAAAGTTCAATTAGAATCGATTGATGTTTACCAAAATCTACATGCAAAACTCTAAACTTTTTCTAAAGCCCAGTTTAGTTGGAAGTCATGGGTTTTATGATGTGGAATGTTAAACCAACCAAAATTGGAATGAAGGACCAATTACAGCACTAGTCAATGATGGCTACTAATAGGAATTTAGTTGATTGAGACCTCGATTTTACCTTTGTTGGCAGAGGTAAGATCCCAGCTTAATCACTATGCAGCTGTGGCTCTGGCTGTTTGACCTGCCCTTAGACTCGATGCCTCTCTGTGAACAGTGTCACTCATGTGGCATTGATGATGCCACATGTATGGTTACACAGGTGACATGTTGGACCAAGTGTCTGGAACGTGATGATGTTAAATACTTTGCCTGTGTTGTTAGTAACAGACCCACAGGGAAGGCTGCCCTTGTGTGTGCTGCATTCAAATTCTTATGTAGAATCTATCTCTCATCATGGCAGTACTTGAAGACAGGACCTCTAGGAAGCATTGGATGCCATAGGAGTCTGACCCAGTAGAATGGAGGAAGAAACACCAGGGATGATTCTTTCTTCTAAGAGATGATATATGGAAAAGCTGGTTATCTTCAATGCCTGTGGTGGTTTGAATATGCTTGGCCCAGGAAATTGCACTATTAGGAGGTGTGGCCTCTCTGAATCAGTTATGGCCTTGTTAGAGGAAGTGTGTCCTTGTCCGGGTGGATTTTGAGACCCTTCTCCTAGCTGCCTTAAAGCCAATCGTCTCCTGTTTGCCTTCAGTGCAAGATACAGCACTCCCAGCTCTTCCGGCTACGTCTTCCTGAATGCTGCCATGGTTCCCGGTTCCTGCCATGATAATAATGTATGGAACCTCTGAAACTATAAGCCAGCCCCCATTAAATGTTGTCCTTTATATAAGCATTGTCTTGGTCTTGGTATCTCTTCACAGCAGTGGAAACCCTAAGCAAGAAACCTCACCAGAAAATGATCCCACTGTCACATTGATCTTGAAGCTTTAGTCTCCAAACCGGGATGAAACAGGGAACTTTTACTTATTTTTATTTTTTTTTGTAAATACTATCTAAACTTGGTATTTTGTTACAGTAGCTTATGCAGATGAATATACCTGTGGTCTAAACACACAAAATAAACAGTACCATTGCCATGTCTCTGCTTCTTCTGAGCATTGGAGGTGGGATGACTCACAAAGACATCGCAGCTTGAACATTCTAATTGGGTGTCTGAAAGATGAATCCCTACTAGTCAGGCTGCTTTTCCCAGCAGCCACTGCCACCGTCCACCTTCCTAACAGGAAGCCTCACCATACTTGCCAATTAGAGCTTGAATTCTGTTTGTCAAGACCCATTGCTCTGTACCCTGGGCCCTATTCATTGGAACATCATTCATTAAGGATCAGAGATTTGGGGCACACAGTCCATCATCATTAGAGCTAATTGAAGCCTAGATTCCTAGCCTACTGCAGAAGACTGCCCTTTTTCGGTTAAGGATCAGTCACCACAACTCACAAAAGGCCCCCCTTTTCTTGTCTAGGCGCCATAGTCCATAAAAGACTGTGTTCTATTGATACTCGCTAAGCCCAGGATGGTGCTGTCCCGCAGGGGGCAGGAGACTGCAGCTGCACTGTGCAAGCAGCCAAGGTTTAATTGCTCAGCCTTGAAATGTTGGCTTTTTTCATTCTTGATGGAAGATACTCCTAATGGCCTCTTCCCCTGAGATTACCTGGAAATTGGGGTTGGGGTTGGGATAGGGCAGCCAGGCTGAGCGAGAGTTCTCTTGGTACTTGAAGGGTCCATCGAAGGCCTGTGAGATGGCGCTCAGGTTGAAGACACAGACAGCGGAGGCAGCAATGCTGTTTCTGGAGAATGAGAAAGAAGACGGAACAGGCTGGTCAGAGCCCACAGTGCCCGTTGACCTCCACTGATCCCAGGGTAGCATCTACCTTTAGCTATTTCATGCTCCCTTGAGACTCCTGTATTTACCAAAAGGATGAAGTTGGGGCAATGCCCAGGGCTTCCTTGGGATTTCCTCATGTGAAAACAAACATTCAGATAAGGAAGTAAGGTTCCATAGCAGATATGACCCTGCCAGTTGGGACTAAATTCACAGAGCTACAAGAGGAGCAACAAGGGATTTTGAAAAGCTTCCTGAATTTTAAATTCGAGAGAAGTTAGACTTTGTCTCCAGTGTGGGTGGAACCATCCACCCATTTTGCCACCTCTCTCCCACCCGTATCTCTGGCTACCTTAGGTGGCAGCTGGCCAACCTCTGTTTTCTATTAAATCTCCGGGTATTTGTGTTTGTCATTCTTTAAAAAATAATAAACTGAAAATATTTTTCAGGGAGTGCCTGTCACACTTGTCTCATTTATTATTTAAAAGGGATTGTAAAACAAAGGGTCAGCAAGAAAAAAAATTAAGAGAGCACTGACATGAAGTTGTGAAGCCTTAATTCCGAATTCAGGCTCTGTGAGAAAGCTGCAGGCAGACAGAAGGCTCTGCAAGGTCAGTGTCCTTTGACTAAGCATGGGGATGGCAATAGCTTCTTTCTCAAATTTGCATTTCAAGCAGGCTATTGGTCTCAAAGGAAAATGAAGACCAAATGAGGGGCATGAATGTATGTTCCATATTAATGTACCGAGCCAATATTTGGTCAGAAATGAGTCAGTGTATTTTTTACATCTTAGAGAAAAACCACAAGACTTTCAGAGCTTCACATCTGGCAAGCAACGAGGAGGGGGAAGGACAGCACCCTAAAGACTTCTTTAATTTCAGCACAATTTTGGAATCTTCTTGAGGTAAAAGACAAGTCCCTGTAAGGGAAATGAAGCCTGCTCAGTGAGATCCTGACATGGGCCCATAGATGGGGAACAGCACCCTGGTTATTTTTCAAGATCAGGATTTCAATTTTTTTGTGATATTTCTGTGAGAAGTGTATGGTATTAAAGAACATCTCATAGAAGATGGTGTATTTTTCTAGGAGTGCAGCACTGAGAAAGAAGATTAAAAAGAAGTGGGTGCTTAATGTGGATTTATGCAGACTGCTGCTTGTATCTCTCTTTTCACTATCTTTGGAAAAGTAGAGCATAAATATCTCCTAAGTTCAAGGAGGAAATAGACTTGGAGCATATGGCTGGACTTTGGTAATATTCAGAGAAACAACTATCCTGGGTCAAGCGCAGATATATAGCACAGCAAGGGCTAGCCTCAGCCAGCTAGCTGACAGATGATGGAGAATCCATAGTAATAATAATATCACCTCGAGCCTCCTGCTAAGCTTTGGTACATACACCATCTAGTTCTTTACAAGCAGTCTACAGGTTCTAAAACGATCTTAAGGTTCTAGACAGACAGAGAGATGAATCAGCCCATGCTATAGGCTATAGAGGGTGAAGAAGATATCTCTTACTTTCACATGACCCCAAGTCCATTTGTTTGGCCCCATATGTCAAGTGCAATAACATCTACATACTCTTCTAGTCAGGGACACTAACTTATTCCTAACTGAGATGACATGGACATGGATGTCAGCTCAGGGACTCCCTAGGAAGTCCTAGCAGCTGCTCATCTGAGCTGGCAAAAGGTACGCTTCCCTTCAGCCCTGTTGGGCATACTGTCATTGGTAAAGCATCCACCATCTGTCTTTTCTGTTTTACTTACTCTGAAAGAGACAGGTGGGGAAGAAAGGGCTTGTATGAGCTACATGAGGACCCCATCTCCATCATTTTCTTCCAGTCTATTCTCTTGAGTCAGATCGACCTGCAGAAATTAAAGTGCATGCCCAGTTCCTTTTGTAGGTTCTCCCCCACAGGCATGTGACCCCACTCAGCTCTATACTACTACATCAACCTCTGAATAAGTTACTTAAAACTGGTAGCAATATTGCTCAGCTTATCTTTGGAGCACAGGTATTCTATCTGGCTTCCACGAGCAATCAAGCAGATTATGTGGTTTAGTCAACACTGCACATTATCTCAGAACTTTATTTAGAGACTCAGTAGATGAAAATGATGCAGGATGGGAGCTGACTGGATAGGTGGCTCAGCAGTTAAGAGTGTTTACTGCTCTTGAAGAGCTTCTGAGTTCAGTTTCTTATTGGGTGGCTCACAACTGCCTGTATCTCCAGTTCCAAAGGATCTGAAACCTTCTGGTCTTCATGGGCACCTGCATGCATGTGGTGCACATAAGCACATACATATTCATAAGAAATTTAAAAGGTAATAATAATTAACTTTTATAATGATGTCAGGGATGTACTTGGTTCGTCCAGAATTATGAGGACTTAAATTCTGGTTCCAACTAAAGTAAAAGAGGATTCAAAGGTCCTTATTTTTATCAATTCCCTTAGAAGAACAGAACACTCAAATTTTTCCCAAGCCCCTCCAAAACAACTTTATTCTACATATACTTAGATATTATTAAACTATGCTATGTAGGCTACATACTATACCATATACATCTATAGTGGTGAGACACTAACTTTAAAAAAGAGCATTACTCATTTTTATGTATATGAGTATCTGCCTGTATGTATGTACGTATGTACGTATGTATGTGTACCACATGCATGCCTGATGCCCACAGAGAGCAGAAAGGGCATCAGATTGTCTGCAACTAGGGTTGAAGACAGTTGTGAGCTGCCATGCGGGTGCTGGGAACAAAACCCTGTTCTTATGGAGAAGTTTCTAGTGTTCTCTGCTGAGCTATCTCCTAGCTCTCTGTCATCATGATAGAAAATGTAAAAACCTTCAAAACAGACAGACAGACAGACATTCCAGTAGTAATCCACCTCATAATGTCCACCTGATGCCTATTCCATCTCAAGAAGCCCACTTGATGCCTAAGGTTAAGAAAACTGCAGAGTCCCCAGTGGGGGAAAGGAGCCTAAACTAGCGGTCCTCCTGTTAGTGCTAAGAAACAGCCACACAAAGTTATAGTTTCTAATTGAAGTCAGAGGATCTCTATTTCTCTCCTCAGCCTTCCTTCCCCTCCTTCCTCTCCTCCCTCTTCCTACCTCTCTCCCTTTCCCTCGTTTTCTCTTCCCCTCTCTTGCCCTTCAAGAATGTCGCCTCATGCTAGAAGGTAAGACGAAAGCCAGGGAAGGGTGGAGTGCTGGAGCACATCATGAAGTTGGTGAACGGATGAAAGTAAGTGTGATGAGGATCCTTGTCTGTCTGGAAGGAACTTGATGTAGGGTGGCTTCTGAGATGGTGAACATTTGCAATCCTCAACAGTACTTGAAACATTTTGATGACTCTAAACCAGTGGTCCCAATCTGTGGGTCATGACTCCCCCAGCCCCCAGATATCCTGCATATCAGTCATTTACATTAAAATTTATAACAGTAAAATTACAGTTATGAAGTAGCAATGAAATAAGTTTATGGCCGGGGTCACCACAACATGAGGAACTGTGTTCAAGTGTTGCAGCATTCGGAAGGCTAAGAACTCACCTAGGAATGGCACAGCCAGAGAACTGTAGAGCTTTGGAAATGGGAGCTTTTGCTGCTGTTATTTCTGGCTCAGAGCCAGCAAATGGAGACCTATGTAAGCCAAACTCTAAGTCAAAATTGATGCTAGTTGAGCAACCGAGCATTCATCTTGTGCGGCTGACACTATTTTTTAAACAAGTTTTTTTGTTTGTTTGTTTTGTTTTGTATTAATGAAAAAGAAAAACCTCAAGTAGTAAAACCGATTCTGGGGTTGAGAAGCAGATCGACAATAGAAATGGCCACTGTGAAGGGGGTGGCGGCAAGCCATCCATACTATGGTTTTCTAACTTCATGCTGAAATAAGACAGTCAGTGTGGTGAATGCTTATATCCAGTGAACATGAACACCCATCAATAGTGGTGAGAGTTGAGAAAAAGGAAGCAGGAGGCCATGTTATAAGGAGCTCTTCAGAACACCATTTGTAGGCAGGCTTCTGATACCAAAGTGATATAAAGGATAGGAGAGGCTGGAGGGATGGTTCAGAAGATAAATCACTTTCTGTCCTAGTAGGAGGTCTGAAGGCTAGGACTCAGAAATCACAGGAAGTCAGGTAAAAGGGGTGGCTACCTACAATCCCAGCACTTGGAAGGCAGAGACTGGGATCCCTGGGACAGGCTGGCTAGATAGAATGCCAGGATTGGCTAGTTCTGAGTTGAGTGTCTGTGCTTCAATAAATATCGGAGATTGGGGAAGAAATCCAACATCGAGTTTGGGCTTCCAAATTCATGCATATGCTGGAAAACATGTATACCCATCCATTTATGCATACACATATACACCCGTATCACACATACAGACTCACTTAAATATTAAAGGAAATTACAGAGAGAGTGGAGAAAACATCACAGGGTAACCCAGTGAATACTTTGGGCAGAGATAAGATTCTCCAGGGTACAAGTCGGCCATCAACAATGAAACAGGAACAAAGCCAGGGATAGGCATCAATATTCCACGTATGAGCACTTTTCTTGCACGTACTTTGAATTCTTTACTTTGGAAACAATTGTTTGATGTTTGTGTAAATTGTTAGATCTCTAGGTTGGAGCTCTAAGTCAGAGGCTGCACTGTAGAACTATGTAACCAGTACTGCTCATACAGAAGAGTATATCCCGGAGTTCCCACATGGTCCCTAATGCCCAGACAGGCAGCAGATGGTCTTGAGGTCTTCTCCCAGAACCACAGCTAAGGAAAAGAAAGCCAATGTAGGGTCATGAGATATCCCACCAAGGAAAGACTGAGAGCACAGAAACTTCCTAAGCTCTCCTAAGTTAAATACTATCTGTTGTGAGGTTAGTAACATCTTCCCAAGAGAAACACGAGGTGCTATGAGAGGAAAATAGCAAATGCATTTCATATAACTGTAGAGGTCCAGGTAAGAATGATGTGATCACAAAGCGCAGACTTTCCAGACAACACTGTTTTTATTATGCAAAAATGTATGACTTTTCTACAAAAAAATCTGACATGTATCAGCACTTCATAAAGTGTCTAGAACACACTCACTAATCAGGAAGGAGGAATTCATAATATAATAATTTGATACTACTTTTTCCTAAGGACAAATAAAAAATATTTTGAATGAGCTTTCCTTTCCTACAGCAAGTCCTGCAAAGCATACATCTTTACCTAACATTTAATACATACTGAAAAGACTCTTTTTGTGGTTCTTTGGCTGTTAGCCCGGGAAAATAAGAAAGACTTCCTCTAGAGCAAAGTTAAACCCTCAGAGGTCAAAGAACAAAAGGCTTATTCAGAAAAAGGGGAAGAGAAAGGAGAGGGAGCATTTCCAGCCACTTACACATTGGTGGTGAAGATGCCATAGATCAGATCCAGCTCTGGCAGGAAGAAAGTGCCCTGCAGCTCATTGTAGTAGAAGGGCACCTCACCAGGCCGGGAGCAGTTGAGGCGAGCCTTCATGAAGGTAGTCCAGGTATCCTCCAGAAGAAATCGTCCTCCAATGTCATTCTTACAGACTCGGGCGGCCCTGGAGAACACGGTCTTCCCACAGTCATGTTCTACAGCATTTTCTCGGAAGAAGAAGTAGGTGAAGTTTCCGATGTCGTAGGAAGACACAAAGTTTGGTTCTGGGAACAGGAGGAGAAAATATCAGTGTCATATGCTTTCCCTTTCCTTAAACGTCTTATCTGATAAGCTTTTATCCCCCGAAGGAAATATGGTTCTGGTTGACAACAACTAGTGCTTACAAGAAAAGAGAGAAACATGAGAGGTTCTGCAAGCACCTTACTGATACATGCTATGCCATTTCTATGCCTGGTTTTGCATGCGCCTTAATAAGAGATCAACGGTATGATTCTCCCTCAGCCATCCTGAGCTAAGTTTGCACTCAAGGTCTCAAGGCAATAGTGTCATTTAGGAATCTATGTAGAAATATAGATATACACATACACACGAATGTAATAACAGTTAATGACAAAAGAGGCCATGGATTTAAAAGAGAGCAAGGAGGGGTATGGGAGAGTTTGTAGGAAGGAAAGGGAAGAGGGAAATGATCTAAGCAATCCCCAAAAAGTAAAGAAAGAAATTAAAAATGAGACGAGACAAAACAAAGCAAACAAGTAAGTAGCACATGTTTACAGATCATGTTGACTGTTTGAAAATCCTTCCTTATACTTGAGAAAGAAGGAAAAAAAAGAAAGTCCAGAGGACTGAATATGTGGGGGAATCCTGGACTCTAAAGTAACACTTGTGCATGACAATGAAATTTATGCACACATGCATATTACTGGACATAATTTAGGCGCTTTCACTAGGGTCCTCAAAATAATTTTTTGAAGATGAAAACTGAGTCAAAAACACAAACCACAAGATTGATACCCTGAATTAACTTTAGCATCCACTGTTACTATGGTGACCTGGTAACTGTGACAATCAAGCCCTGTTTTCTGAATTCTAGGTCACCAAGGGAATCCACGGAGAAGGAAAATGAGTGTTGAAACAGACTGGAAGCATTATGGGTCTCATAATCAGTGGAAATATAAGAATATAGAAATGTTAAACTCATGGCAAAGCCTATATTTAACCATCAAGTTTATTAGGAATTTAGGAATCAGAATTTTACACATAGAATTTAGAGTATTATCTTCAAAACTTGGGATCGAGCCTCATGCTAATGGAAAAGCTAAGTTTTCACCCATTTCTATGCCCTAATTCTTTTCTCTAAAACCTCCAGGAACCAGTTCCACCTCTCTTTCATTTATTTTCAAGTCAACTCAATTCATTCAGTAAACATCAGAATTTTATGGTATAGTTAGGATACTCGTGGCAGTAACCTTTGATGTTCAGAATTAATAGACACAGCAGCTAAATCCACAAGGATCTACTCTGAGCTACAATTGCTTTGTTATGGGGCAACCCACCTGGCCTTGTACTTGACACTATCTGATGGATTGCACCAGTTTGAATCCTATTGACAGGATGACTGAGAATAGTCTTGCAAGCAAGATAAGCTCTCATTGTTAATAGGACACAGACAGGCTCATCCAGGAGCTGGAATAGTCAGGACTTAACACTAACACTGAGCCTGCTTTCAGCATGTCCAGGAAAACTGTCACCAATTGTCAATCATCTTTCTATCATCGAAAACGTCCTAAGACCCTAAGACAGCTCTACATTTTTAAAATATAGACATAACAATAATTAGCATATCTATTCCGCTTTTTCCCTTAGCTCTTATATCGTTCGTAGGCCTACTTAAGTAAATAGAAGGACACACAGAAATCCTGACAAGAAGTGATTGAGTTTCTATGCCACCAAGCGTTTGTTTTTAGGTCACTGTTGCTTTTACCTGGAACAGATACATTAGGGATAAACAAACTAAATTGCACTAAAGCATGACATGGATGATAAATGTATGCCCAATTACTGGACACTTTAGGATGCTGGAGAGACACTCACTAAGTCACGTGTCTGTATAGCACACAAAATACTGAGGGATTTTTTTTAAGTAATGCTAATTAAGAATCTCTGAGAGAGAACTATTACAGAAACAGATGCCAAAATCAAAGACAGGACCCAATGGCAAAGATATAATTAGTGTTTCAAGAAAAGAGTCATCTGTATGCATTTCTCATTTCAGAATGAACTCTGTACCCAGGTCCATATGGCCAGATTACAATGTGAGATTATACTAAAACCAGTCAAATCACGAACCACCAGCATCTACAGCAACAGGAAACCTGTGTGACTGGGAAAGATGAGGGCTGAAGACAGGGCCTAGCAGTTAAAAGTACACACGGCTCTTCCAGAGAATCCACGCTTGGCTTCCAGTATCCACATTAGAAGGCTCACAACTAACTATAACTCCAGGTCCAGGGGACCCATGTGTGTACATACACACACATACGGACATAATTAAAAACAAACGTTAAAAAATAAACCTGACGAGATATAGAGAACACTTGTATGTGCCCTGCCTGGGGCTAAGATTAACAGTATTCACCTGGAAAGCGTGAGGCAGATTCACCAACATTTCTCAAACATTCTCACAAATAGTCACTTCTGCCATTACTGTGGGGTGAGATATATGATAAAATGTGATATCTTGCTCTAGTTTATCACAACTGTGGAGTAGGAGAATAACCACAAAGGAAGTGATCTGCCCTGTTTCTTCTATTTGAGTTTATAATAAAAATAATTCCATTCTGATGAACTAGTTCTTGCACTGTTCTGTAGCTATGTTCTGTGCTGCTAAAAACTCACAAGAAACAGAGAGAAAGGTGCTGTGTTATAGAAGCTGTTTTTTAGTGAAGGATGCTAAAGGCTTTAATAACTCAGCCAAGTTCACAAGCCAACATTATGTGTGGTGAGGAAGCCCCAAATCAGACTGTCTAACCTTCTTAGAGCCTGCACGTTCACTGACAGATACAAAGGTGTGTAAAAGCAATGCCATAAAACAGAACAGAACCAAACAAAACATATTCTATCAGCTCCTTAATATATGATCAGTGGGCCAAGGAGATATCTCAGTAGGTAAGAACACTTGCTATGAAAGTAAGAGGACCTGGGTTCGAATTCTAAGCACGTAGACTTGGCTATGTGTGGGTGGGAGGGCAGAGACTGGTGGGTCCCAGCGGCTCACTGGCCAGCCTCCCTCAACAAAATGTTGAGTTGCCAGATCAGTAATACGCCCTGTTTCAAAATATAAAGTAGAGAGCAGTGGAGTAAGGCGCACACATGGAATACAACATACTATCACACACACACACACACACACACACACACACACACACACACTGGCCCATAGCTTCCTTCTTCCATGGAAAGCCTCCACTAGCATTCTCAAGCCTGGAAGACACTAATGCATTTCAATAGAAATGCTCAGATGCTCTTTTCTTTCTTGTTTGAGAAAACAGAACTTGGTTTGAGCCTGTGGTAGCTGTTGTCTTTATTTTACTACACTGTATAGGTAATGCTGGTATTGGAACTGAGTCCATTTGGAAACAAGCCCTACTGCCTCACAATGAACCTTGGGATGATGACGAGTCCCTGTCTGTGTGACCGACTCCAGTTCTTGGAAAACAGGTCTTTTGAAACTCACCTAGCACCATGTTGCATTTCCAAATACAATGAAAATACCAAAATAACCATCAGACAGGCAGTCAAATATCTTGTGTTTATAGATGTGAATCTGGAAGAAGAGGATACAGATCTCACCAGGCAGAATCATGAGATGCACACTGTTTTCCTCCATTATTTGATTTTTGTCTCTTGTTAAAATGTGATTCACTGCAAACTAGTATATGTCATTGTTGAAGGAACTGAGCAAGCCATAAATCAGGCATTGCTGTCTTGTTATGATGGATACTAGAAAGAGCGATCTCAGAGATCATTTATACATCATTATTATCGGAGCTACGGATGAATAGAAGATTTCCCTCTGACTAATTTAGAATGGGAAGAAACCTAGCTCTATGTGAGCAGGTATATAAATATGGAAGTGGAGAAATAGCCATTTCTCATATCTGTGACACATTGAATTATAGATTACTGAATATTATGCAACATATATTAGAAAGATGATGAGGACTGGCCACTGTGAAATCAGAATTGTGTTACACCTAACAAAATGATGACCATACAGTTGGCAGCACCAAGAAGTGACTCTCAACGTGAATACACGTGTGAAATGAGAGAATGCCAGCAACAAGCCTCACAGAGGAGTCTGGCCACACAAAATCAAACAACAACCACCTGAGGGAAGTCTACTCTAATGCCCACAGGAATGTAATGCCTACAGGAATGTAGTATTCTTAAATGGCTTAATCTGGGGGCTGCTTCACTGGTAGTTACTGACATGAGAATGTCCATGAAAGAGATGAAAGAACTCTGATGTTTCAAGTTTATATAATGTGTATTAGAATCAAAATCCATGAAAAATCACTTGAAAAGACCACCTTGCAAAATGCTTGCAAAAAGCAAAGTTGACATGACTGGGCATGAAGCCCATGTGTGCTGCAGCTCTGCTCTGGACTGAACCTTTGGCATGTGCCGTGCTCTGTCATCCTACATGAGTATTGAGAGCACTGAAGATATACTCTGAAGGGCAGTGTGATGAAGGGCTGGCACTTAGTAAGATCACAATAAATGATGGCCAACACTATTGTTTCATCCTTTGTTCTTCCTGTTCCTTTCACACTAATTTGTTTTTGACAGGCCTTCAAGTAATACTAACAATGAATGATCAAATGTACCCCGCATGGATTACGCTTAAAGATGATCAGGATTTGAGAAGCATAAATACATTGAGGCTTAGTTTTACCAACAGGAGGCCATTTCTTCATTAGGAAAATGCATTAATGAAAACACTCCTTACATGTGACAAATAACAAATCACCCTAATTTGTAAGTGTCATGATAAAGCTATTTCCATATTTATACCTTTTAGATCCACCAACCTATGCTTCCTTTGTCATAACCACAACAAAATGTCCTGTAGAAACTTTCAAAATAAAGTTTAACTTCATTTAGGTATTTATTTAGACCACCTACTTTCATGTAGGTACTTACGTAACTTAAGTTAAAGTTAATTAAATGTCTCTTAACCCTTAATGAGTGATCAGAGATAGACCTTTTCATAAGATTTCAAATAGACTACAGATAGATGTTTTTCATAGATGACACACATCTCTGTGTGCACATGCATGTAGGTTCATGTGTATCACATACATGTAGTACAGAGGTATATGTATACATGGCTCAATACTTCCATCTACTGGCTGTATGAGCTTTGATTCGATTTATTTGACCATTATTTTCTCTGATTTAGAATGGCAATAATGATATACCACTTAAGTATCATTGGAAGATTCAAAGGGAATTCACGCCAAGTGCCAAGAACTTGGTTGGCAATAATAAAAATACAGAACAAAAATTATAACTGTGTCATTATGTAGATCGAATAAACACCTAAAAGAGTAAACAGATCATCTCTATTTATGTGACACCCTTCCTCATTATGGTTTCGTTCAGCATATGAAATCAGGGCACTGCTATTTCCCGTCAGTATAGGGCAATATGGCTACAGAGACTGCTCTGTACACAAAGCCTTCAATGCCATCTGTAGCATGCCTCCTTCACCAGCTCATTGAGCAGCTCCTATACTGTCTTGACTATTCATTGGATCCTGCATAAACAGATAGACATGTCCATTTCCTGGAACAGTGCAAATGCACCAACAAGACAGAGCTCAGTGAGAAACTGCAGTGGTGACTAGGACCCTTGATATCAACAGAAGTAGAAGAAGTAGGAGGGGGAAGAGCAGCAGTGAGGTCAGAAAGGACCACAGATCAAGGGTAGGATAAATGCTCAAATGAGGAAAGAGTGAGAGAGAAGCCCACGAGGGTAGACCGGATTGGAATAGAGACACTGTTGGGACAGAAGATTGGGGGCAGAAAACCAGAATAGACTAGTGATCAATAATGGAGAGTTGGGGGGTGGGGATATTCAGATTTCTGTGGTATTCTGTGGTATTTGAAGTGGCAGTGAAGTGGGAAAGCACTGGGCAAGCATAACCCTGTTTATCCTGGTTATCCTGTACAGTCATGTACATGAGACCATCGCCTCTCAGAAGGCAAGTCAGAAGAAAAGCTGAAACACTGGTTCAAGAGACTGTTCTCTGCAAGTTTGTGGGGAGTATGACCAGCTGCAGTGTATTGTGAGGAGTATGACCAACTGCAGTGCATTATGGGCAGTATGACCAACTGCAATGCATTATGGGGAGTATGGCCAGTTGCAATGCATTGTGGGAGAGTATGACCAGCTGCAATGCATTGTGAAAAATATGATCAGCTGCAATGCATTGTGGGGAGTACGATTGGCAGCAGTGCATTGTTTACAGGGTTTAATGATTCTGGAAGGAGTAACTTACAGTCTGTTCCACCTTCCTACTAAGGGAGAACCACACACACTCATGCTCAGCCACCTAGAGAACAGCTCCTTCCTTTTAGACTTTCCCAGCTCTTAGGGGAACTTGGCTTAGACATTCCTTCTCAAAGCAACAAAACATTGGTGTTCACTGTGCTATCTACCTTCCTTCCAGGTGCAGCCTCTGGTGGCTTTACCACCAGCTTTATCACATTCTCCAAGCCGCCGGGTTCCAGGTTCGCTAGCTAGCTAGAGCTCATTTCCTGAGTATGTCTAAGCACTATTAAAGTGAAGCATTTCTATTTGCAATGCTCTTTTTTCTTCTTGATTTTTTTTTTTTTGGCTTTTTTAGAATTAAATTTTTTCAAAACAGGTGATAATCATATATTTATCTCATATATATATATGATTTGTAATTGCAATGCTTAGTTGAATTCAAAGAGAAATATTGGCTATATATATATATATATATATATATATATATATTCGAAGTAAAACACATGAAATTCGTTTGAAAGACAATCTCTGCAGCAACACCGTATTTTTTCTTTATCAATTTTTCTTCTTGACAAGCTACAAAAGAATAAGTAATACCATATGATGGTTCTATCTCTGTTTCCTTGTTAGATTTGGTCCAAAGAAAAGAACAAACAAAACAAAGATAATACCACAGAGAGTGAGCTCATGATGAGTGCATTAAAGCAGGAAGCCATATACTGGGGAAAACAAATGCTCAACGGAGAGAGAGAAATAGAACTGTGCATCTTACAAGAGAGATAACGATATGATTTGGATCAAGAAGATGGTCCACAAAAGGACTCTGAGCAGACAGAGGAAGTCAGATTAACAATCAGCATAGGAGGAATGCAAGCCTCTCACAAGGAGGCAGCTACCGTTGTGAGACAAGGAGTGTGTAACATTTCTCTAATTTACGCCAGTGCTAGTAAATGTCTACATATTTCTCTGAAGAGACATTTCTTTCCTCCTGTGTGGATTTTAATGTGGAGGTCCATGTAAATCGGTGCACAAGTTGTGTTACTGCAGTATATCACCCATTCTCCTTTGAGATGTACAAATCAAAACCCACAGGTTCTAAGTGACTCATTGGCAAGTACAGAAACTCCTGAGACAACCAAGGGCTCTGTGGCTCCAGGGCTTTCAGACACTCAGTGCTCAGTTAATGTCATATTATTTTCAAAAAGCAGTATCAAAATTGATTTCTTACATCCCATAAAGGGCTATGTTAAGTCATTCTGCAGACTTGTCTTCTTTGGCTCATTATGTCCTTTTTGCAATGCTTCAACAACAAAGAAAATTATCAACCTTTTCTGAAAGTACACATGGCTCTCTCCCATAACAGTTTTGCATATAGATATATGTATCAGTAAAAAGGAACAGCCCAGCTATGATGCTAGTATATTCTAATGTGAGTCTAAACACAGGGAGGATTGGCAGCTATGAAGGGGTGCAAGCTATGAAGTGGGATCTGTTTTTAAATCCTAGGTCTTCACTAGGTGTGGTCAAGATGTCATCTGGACATTGAGGGCTAAGATCTCCTTTGGAGCACTGCAGGGAAGACTGCTAATGAGCTGGATGTGGGTGTCCCTTCTAAGTGAAGTGATTTACCCAGTCTTTGAGACTCCCCCATGTACCAGTATGGTAACAAGACTACAGCAGCTGTTCCAACAGGCAGAATATACATAAAAGAGAACTTATTAAGATATTAATGTACATTATAAGGATAATCTGATACAATTCGTAAGAATTTACAAACTACATCAATTCTGCATAGCATATTTATACTGATCCATCCCTCTAATGAACAAGGTTTGGAAGGAACATTACAAATTTCATTGTACTTCTGTGTGCTGAATATCACAGAACACGACACTTGTACTATGATGATGTTTGTGGATCTCAAGTGAGTCCTCCTTAGGCAACCATGGGCAGAATCTTAGATTCAAGGGAGCTCAGGGATTTGCATGTCAACCAAGCAAATGGTTCTTCAAATGAGAAAATGACCAAGTCCCTGGGTGTTAATAGGATGAGGTCAACACCGAGCTCATGGTGAGCTTTTAAAGCTCACTCAGGCACTTGTTTTCCATGTTTTCTGCAAACATACAGCTGCCTCAGTTTCCAAATCCAACCACACAGTACTGTTTTGTACACACCCTCTCTTTTTCTTTTCATAGGTTTACTGTTTCCCCTGATCTGAATTGTCACTTTCATGAAGGCGAGTTTTACAGCTTCTATTTTAAGCTTTGGCTATTAAACATTTATTGCCCTGCCTTACAGTAATCATTTAATAAGGTTAGTAATGATTAATATTTCAATGCATTAAAGCTGTTAAGAAATTTCTCTAAACACATAAATTTGTTTTAAGAGTGATTTTGGCACAAAGGAAAAAAAATCTGGTTTCAAAAATTATGCTTGCCTTCAAACACACAATTTAATGTCCCAGATGCCAGCATAAAGTTATTCAGTCAATTACATTGGCTTTGATAAGTGATTACATAGTGGTTGAAGTGGGGGCAGAAGAGCTGGGTGTTAATGTTTGGACCCTGAGTCAGTGTGAAACATACAGTTCTTGTTTTTTGTTTTGTTTTGAGTTTTTTATTTTGTTTTGTTCTCTTTATGATTCTAGGTTACAGCCAAGATATTTTGCCTTATGTAACAGCATCATGTATTCTATTTAAGAGATGCTCTAATCTCCTACTCATTCAACGAGCACTAACTGAGCCTAAGGTATCAAGACCACAGAGATGGTCCTACCTCATCCTTGCCCTCAAGAAAGTCACAAACTATTGAGGAAGCACAAAAGTCAGTTATCCTTTTTATTTGTTTTTCTAGTCCATTCAGATTGCCATGACAAAAGTACCAATTTGCTTATAATAAAGAGCAGAAATTTATTTCCCAAAGGGCTTGGGGCTGAACACTGCCAGCTGAGGTCCCAGCATGCTTCATGTTGGGTGAAGGTTTATTTCCAACTTCATAGATCTAGCATGATGAAAGAGGTGAGGCAGTTCTCTGCACTGTGATTCTTTTAAGAGGGCACAAATTCCTTCATAAGGGCCCCACCTTTCAGACAGAGTCGCCTTCTACATATTTCGTATAAGATGTAGGTAAGATTTTATTCTGTGAACTACAGAAGATAGATTATGGCATTCATTAATTCATTTATTCAATTATCATCAACCAAAACCAAGTACATACAATTTCATACTAAGTGTGAAATAAAGCAATGTACAAGAGAGCTTCCCTCTAATGATTGGCAAATGCCCCTTTTGTTCACATATAGAAGCAAGATGCAAAAAGAATATAGTGGCTAATGTTAAAAACTGACCATAGCAAAAGATCATGAAGGCTAGAGAGCAAGAGATGTGACTTTTAATTAACATGGTCAGGATGATGGTTCATGGGGAAGGGGATATTTGAAGAAAGACTCAGATCAAAGCAGTTAGCAGTTGGAAAAAAAAAGTTAGTTGATTTTTGACTGCATGCACTGCTCAGCCAGTGAACATTGACAATACATAGAAAAACCAACTTTAAGATATACCAGTACAGGCTTCAGGGACAGAAGGGGAGGGCCTACAGGGAGTAGGTGGGTTGAGTTGAAATGAGTTCAGAAGGAGAGTTAATGAGGGAAATCCAGGTGCTCCTTCAGGTCAGAAAACATTCACCTTGTCCTTTGGGGACAGTAAGGCAGCAAGGCTACTAGAGGCTCAGTGGCGATAGCATGGATTTCTCTATGAGTGTGCTCTAAAGGCAAACAGGGATGCTTGGGTTGACTGTATTATTTACAATTACTCATGAAAGATAGATGGCAGACAGATGACAGATGATGGAAAGATGATAAATGGATAGATGACCAGTAGATGACAGACACGTAGATACACACAGACAGACAGATAGATGATAGATATGCCTGAGTGAAAGCCAATAGGTCCCAAAAGGAGACAACTTCCCCTGGGCAATATTAGAGAATGTATGCATTTATTTATTTATTTATTTATTTATTTATTTATTTATTTTTGGTAACTTAAGGAGGTAGGAATACTGCTAGGATTTAGTAGGCAGGGATCACAGATGATAAACAATCTCCACAAAGACAGTATCTTTCTCATAACAAAGGATTGTCTGAGCACAAACAAAAGTAGCCTCACTGAGAGAGGATGTATACCTACATATATAATTTGTGTTGGGCATAAGGCCACCCAATCTTTGAAGATCTTGAAATAGCAAAGCAATAAGTATTACACTAGCAAAAAATAAGTAAATCAAGATTCCCCCTTTCTGCACACTATCAGATGAGAGCTCAGGTGATGAATACCACAGTGTGCATAGACACTGCCTTTGTGAGTGTGGCAACGTTCACATGAGCATGCACTCACATATGCAGGGATGACGATTGAGAGCACATAGGATATTCACACAACTACATGTATCTGTACAGCTGCACACAGGACATTCACACAGCCATGCATATCTGTGCAGCTGCCTCTGTCCATTCTCTGGCTCTTTATTTAACAGGGGATTTGTTTCTTGCTTGTAATTGACTGGTACTTACTTTCCTATAATTTCCAGTTTCTTAAAAGAGAAATGGACATGAGTGAGGTACTTCTTCTAAGGGATTTTGCCACAACTGCAAACAAGCCAGAAACTATAGTGCTGATTTTGCATTCATGAGATAAGCATGGAAGCTCTTATGACCAACTTGGCAAGCTATGGGTGCCAGAATCTAAATATACAAGATCTGGGTCTTGATGAACTCTCAAGGCATTGAATTAAATTCTGAAGATGCTTGCCCCAAAGTGATAGACACACACACTGGAAACATTTTTTTTTTTAATTGTCATATTACTTTGAGTTACTTGTAGGCAAATGGGTTCTTGATGCTGTCTGAAAATGTCATATATTAATTTCTTGTTCAAAATATATTAAGTAGACATTAAGGAATAGTACATATGAGCCTACATGTGTCTATGACCCAACATTCAACTTCCTAGTTTTTAAACAGCAACACATGGAAGAAAGAACAGAACACTGATGGCTGATCTTGTCCGTATCGGCTGACACTGTTGGCTCCATTATCCTGGCTTACAGTGTTGGAGGGATTACTCCTCCTCCTAGTACTAAAGAATATACTGCAGAACTAAATTCATTATACCTTGCAGATGAAGGTTTTGTTTGTCTTTATAAAGTCTGACTGTAGTTTTCAGCAACAACTAGCCAAGGACAACAAACAAAACAGCGGGAGGCTCGGGGGTGACTCAAAGACTTACCATTGAGCCATTTGGAGTTGTATTGTGCAGTTCGAAGAGGAGGTAAAGTGCCTAGACTTCGGTAGATGGCTGGATCTCGCCCTGGGAAGTCCATGGCTGTCGCAGCATAGAGCTCCCCACTGGCTGTGAGTAGGGCTGTAGAATTATGCTGGGGACTGTAGGGACATCGGGCCATGCCACTGATCTGATCATGGATCTTAGTCAAGTTACTTAACTATGGGTGAAGATGAGAAGAAAACCAGTTAACCAGAAAAATCCGATTCAGTGTGCTCATGTTCCACCTCATATCACTGTTAGACACGTGTGTCCCATGAATGCATTGGGGTGTATGAGATGAACAATTTTCCTAACTCTGACTTTATGAAAACAACTCTCTGAAATCTTAGCCAGAGAACCCCTCCTTGTAGTTACAGAACATCACGCTAGTGATACAAAATAAAGCAAGATTATTACATAGATGGCTTTAATGTAGGATATATCAACTGCTTCTACTTTAGTTAAGAATCCAAGTTTAATATTTATAGATATGCAAATTGTAAAAAGGAACTATGTTCACGGTATTAATCTGACAAACAAAATGTCCTTAAATACTACTTAGTAATAAGCATGTGTCAATATTCTGTACGGTGCTGTACACATTTCTTATATTTTCTCCCCTCCTGTTTAGTCCTGAGAAATCTGTGTGTATGTCAAGGATCATTTGGCTTTCGAGATGCTGGTTGCCATCTAATAAATCATGATTACAGCTTTTATTTTTCTTCTTTTGTATTGGAGAATTCTGACAAGACTCAATTTCAATCTGGTTCTTGACTTTTAACTGAGTTAAAAAAAAATAGTGAAGATGGATTTTGCAGAAATAGCAAACTCACCCTCTCCTCCACTGTTGGAAACATAGACCTTGGAAAGTTACAAAAGTCTTTACATCTCAGGGTCTTCCTTTAAAAAAAAAAAAAAAAAAACTGCCCCTTCCCTCCAAGTAATAACCTCATGGCATAGATGTCGAGGATGAATTTAAAATTTAAAATAATGAACACTAAGCCGAGATGATAAGTTAAGATTTTAAGAGGAGTTGTAATATCCATAAATTAACATAATGGTGTTTCCTAGTTATATTTCTCAAAGAAGATGAAATTAATATCCTGAATTAAGAAGATGGCATGCATGTCTAATGGCTCTGCCATGCTTCCACAGGGTGGCGGGTAAGATGAAAGTACCAGACTATAATAATAGTTATAACATTACATTGCTTATGGATGTTTGTTCGTTTTATTTTTGGCTTACCTTGCATTCAGTTTATAGATATTTTCTTCCCATATGAGCTGTGATTTTATAGTACTTTTGTAATTGATAATATTTCTACGAGTATGAAAATAAGAAAGAAGTATATGTTTATGATTGAAGCTTAGGGCCATTCAATGGGAAAATGCTGGCTGAAATAGCTTCAAAATATGTAGTGTCCAATTATTTTCTGCTTTTTCATATAAATGACAGTCCTGGTTGATTAGATATAAACACATCAAGTATTTGTTCAAGGCAGCAATGTTGCAAAAGTGTTTTCTCTTGGTAGACAGAAATACTTTTACAACAGGGCTTTGAAAAGCATCATATTTGGCTGCTCCTGGAGTAAGTTTGTTGAAGCTCAATATGGACACATACCGAGCGGATGGTACAGACAGGTGTGAAGGCATTGGTCCCACAGGTGAATAGCCGGTCCCCGCCCACTAAGAGCACTCGTATGTAGTTCTGACATTCCTCCTGAAAATCAAAAGTATAAGAAACACATTAACAAGCCCTGAAAGCAAGAGTGGTGGTGAGCATGGATATACTATGTCTGCCAGGCAAAGAAAACTTGCCCTTCTCAAGTGTTGACTAAAGGCAGCAATGAAACTGTTCACCTTCTGTCTATAGCCAGACACTTGTTCTGTAGATTGTATTGGCAAAGGTAAATATGTGTATAATTATATCTTCCATATAAATGTCTTCTTTTGACAAACATGAATTCATTTTGAATTGCACTACAGATTTTAAGTTTTCTTGAATACACATAGGAAAATAAATAAAATTAACTCATTTGATGTTCTTCCTGAAAGTGTTGGCTGCTTTATAAAGCATATGGGGCCTCAATCTTATGCCAAGAGATTTATTCAACTGCAGGTAAGGAATACTGAGAAAGGGAGAAATAGTCTCCCCTAGGGAATAGCATGCCGATTCCCGGTGATCTGATACCAGATGGTCAGTCCTGAAAACAGAAATACAGGTAACATTAGATGGACTGGGAAGGATATATTTATGTACTTAGGAACACACTCACACATACACACAGACACACAGAGATATGTAACACCAGTGAATGAATAACTGGCCATGAATTCAGAAGCAAGTAAGGATAGGTATGTGTGAGAGTTTGGAGGGGGAAAGGGAAGGTGGAAATGACATAATTATAGCATCAAAAATTAAGACAAATAATTTTTAAAAGAAGAGAACTCACGAGCCTTTTATAAACATGTTGGAGATGTAACATTTTCCCACTCAGAAGGTTGCATATGAAAACTACACATTGGAACAAGTTGATGATTATGGGCTCAAGCTAATCAAAGTGTAATATATGCACACATAGAAGTGTTATAATGAAACCCATTTTTGTATAATTAATACATATTAAAACTGCATTAAATACATACATAGCAAATGTCTATAAACAATTTTAACTTCTTTACAAGTAATGGTATAACTAGTAAGGAAGTATTGCTCAGAATACTTGAGGAAGAACCTTGGGGTGAGGAATGTCCTACAGGACATTCATAGCAAAGAACACATCTCCACAGCAGTGATAGCCATGCAAGCGAGTGGTTACTTAGGAGAATGAGAAGAACAAGGAAAGAGAAGAGAACATTGTTGTTTTAATTAGATAACATGGGTAGAGCTGGCAATAAATAGGGTCACGTGACAGGATGCTCCCCTTTCCTTCAGCGCTTACTGTTTTGTCACTCTTTGTACTAGAAGTTACTGTTTAAACAGGATAACCAGGACCATAACATTTATTGCATAGCTGTCCACGTGATAAAATGAGGAGACACGCTCTCCACTGCTCTAAAAGAGAAAGAAAGATAAGGGTGTGGGAAGATTTCCTGGAGAAGAAGTTTAAGGGGAGACTATGATTTGCTGGGGCTATCAGGTAGAGGACCCATGCAGGACTACACTGAACATAACTAGGCCAGGAAGATGGAGGTGCATGGAGGACCCATGCAGGACTACACTGAACATACTAGGCCAGGAAGATGGACTATGCTCCAAGGCTGGAAACTCCACAGGATATGTAACATTCACCATCTGGCAGAAAATGCCATATAGGCCAGGGCAATGAGCGTGTATTGTATGCTGAGCCTGAGTTGGCCTCATGTTTGTTGTCACAGAACTACTCAAGACTCCATGTGGAAGAGTGAGGTGGGTAAGGATGTTCCTCTATAACTGAGCTCTTTCTCCTCTGTGCCTGGACCAAGGTGAGCTATGAAAGGACAAAGGCAGAATGTGACACATCAGCAGGATCTCCCTATGGGACTAGCACAGAGTGCCAGGATGCCGGGATCTGAATCACATAGAAACCCTGACAAAACAGATTCAATAGTACAGCAATTCTGCTCTCTGGTCACATGAGCTTGGCTTTCAGTAGCAGTATGAGTTTGCATTATCTGATCTGCTTCATAACCTGGCTCATACAATGCAAATTGCTCACTCGCATGAACTTGCTCTATAAGGGAAGTGAGATATCAAATATATGAATCTCTTTGCTCCGTTGCTAATATAAACCGCACAACATGACGGACTGACAGAACTGTTCAGAAAAAAAATGATAGAAAAATCAAAGGGAACAGAAAATTTGGAAAATAAGTATAAATACTTGTAAATATTTGGGAACTGTGGCAGTTAGAACAGTTGGAGGAGCAAAGCTTGTTTTGTTCCCAGATCTTCTCCTGACTGGAGAAGGGATAGAAAAGTTCCTTCCAGCAAAAAACAATATTAAAGGCATCAAAAAATCACATAGTCACCCATCCTAGAGGTGAGGAGACCAGGGCAAAGAAACCTAGAAGTTTACAACAAAGAATCAAAGGGAGGGTGAAGAGAGCAAACCAAGGCCTGTCTGTATGAAGCACCTTCACCTAGACCTTCCAGAACACAAGGCTGAGTGTTGTTGATGGAATGAGTGGACACACTGTCACGATAATGACCCTGTAACAGAATGAGTGGAATGGAAAATTACAAACAGTGTACAGGGTGCAGAGCACATCTGTTTCCATGGGAACTCTTTGAGTTCCTTCAAGACCAATATGAGATGTAAAAGAAATTTTCTTCTTATAGCAAGAGGCCACCCCAAGGAGAGTCTTACTAGAGGAAACCACTCTGCTGTAAACAACATGGCCAAGGGGAAATTGTTCCAATTGAAAAGACATGACCCACTGTTGATTTCTGCACACCTGGCAAGCAGAAAACATGCAATCCAGTCAATTATGAAAGAAAAGGGAGCAACAGAGATAACAAACAGGGTGTTTATGCAAATCCCCAAATAAAAACCCAGTGTCTATGAGACAGGAGGCTGCCGCCTTCCTGAAGGCACGTCACAAGCCTGTTGGAGAAGTGGGAGGTCAGAAGGGGTATGGGATGCAGAAATCTGTAGAGAGGTACAGAAAGCTCAACTGGTTCTTTACTCAAGGAGACAAGGGTGAGAAAGCACAGGAAACTGTTTCAACTGGAACATAGGGTACTTACTGGGACATGCTCTGATAATTAGGACTTAGTGAAAACTCATTGGCCTTGACCAGTTTTCCTGAGTGTTAGGAAGGAAGGAAGTCATGGAGAAGGTGGAGGTGGTCAGAGAAGGAAGCCAGTGCATCATTCATCTTTCTGACATGATGGGAGACAGACACGGCCTATAGAAACCACAGAGGGCTAGTGATGAATGGAACCTATTGAGGGCAATAGAATATATTCCATAAGACCTCAGTCATATGGACTCCCATCCTCACGGAAAAGTAGAGATCAGTGAAGAAGGCGGAGTAGTCACCAATTGGATCAAATCAAACTGTGCTCACTCACAGGCCCTTTAAGCATGATATCCAGAGATGGGCCACATCTATGTGTCTTCACCACAGCTCACTCATGCTTAGGTCAGCTCACAACCTTCCTCATGATTCTCTGCTCTTTAATTGATGTACTACCATCTCTGATTTGAAAAGAATTGGGTGTGAAAAACGTATTCTTAAAACACCATTTTGCTGTTGTTGTTGTTGTTGTTTTTTAAAGAAAGGCTGGAACAAGCTCAAACAAAATAAAATGCAAAAGTGGGAAGAAACAAAGTAGAGATATTTAGCATTGAGGAGCAAGATACATCTTAGGATCAGAGAGTTGAATTGAAGAATGAACAAAATTGGCGTAGATTGCCAGGGGAGTAATAGTCAGTCCCGTGACAATGATTCTAAGGCACAGATTCTTGATGTTAATGTCAGCCGCAAACTCAGCTCTTTATAGGTTACTTGGCCTTGCCCATAGTAATTGGGATCACTACTTTGAAATACGGGCAGATGTGTGGGTAAATGATACTTCAGGGGGCTCTTAACTGCTATGTCTTACAGAGAAGCATATTAAAATGCCTATGGTTTCCACATTTTATCAAGTTTCCCTCTTACTATCCCATTTCTGTACTGTGGAAACAGATAAAGATAACTTATTGAATTCTGATTCTCCAGCCGTCCTAGGGCTGGAAGCCCTATCTCAGAGGCCATCCAAAACCAGATGCCACATGGCCTCTGTGATTGGCAACGAGAGTCATCTATCTATGTTTGGATACTTCTACTTCAACATCAAAATGGCCCGTATGTGCCTGTGGTCCACACATGGGTCAACTTGTTTTTCATTTCCAGAAGATCCTATTTCAATTGATAGCTGAAAAACATAGTTGAGTTGCAGAAAAGACTTCCTGATGGCAAATGAACAATACCTACTTGGGATCATGGGCACAGCCTCCAGCCTTCACGTGAGAAAACATGTTGTAGGGTCCTTTTATTTTGAATTATCTGTTTTGTCTTACAGAATTTCATCATTTCCTTCTCCCTTATCAAACATGTTGTGTTTATCAGATAATGTGTATCTATGTGCAGATATGACTGTCAGCAACATGCACTTTCTAGTGTCCCCTTGTAGCACGTGGACACTCATGAATTCCCAGGAGGAGAGAACAAGGTTGGAAACCTGACAGCTTTGTGTTACCCACAGTGTTCGCAGAGAAAACAACCTGTCTTCCTTTTAATGATGAATGACCTTTATATACATATCAGGTGATGAAGAAGAACAATATATATGTGTGTATCTATATTCGTGTGCATGTATGAATGTACATATAAACGCGCTTATAATGCAATCCAGAATCAGCTCTTCATAGATAACAAAATGTAAGGATGCTCAAACCCATCATACAGAGGATGCAGAATATGCCTCTAAGCTTCACATATCTTACCATACGTTTTTCATCTATAGATTATTTTTAGTATCTCTATAGTATGAATGCAATGCAGACAGATCTTTTGTTATTTAGAGAATAATGTAAAGAAAATACTTTTAATTAATAAAAACCACACACATAGAGTATCTGACATGCGCAGTTTACATAAGGTGCCTATGTCCAAGATGAAGGGTCTTAGTTCTTAAAGCAATTGTGTAACATATGGGTGGGTCTAGAGTATCCCACACATGCAGTGAAACTCATAGCTATTCCAAACATCGTCATTTCAGGTAAA
Source organism: Rhynchomys soricoides (assembly GCA_019843965.1). Classification (NCBI taxonomy): domain Eukaryota; kingdom Metazoa; phylum Chordata; class Mammalia; order Rodentia; family Muridae; genus Rhynchomys; species Rhynchomys soricoides. Next base: position 2,696,907 of record JADRCH010000212.1, on the reverse strand, counting down.
AATGTCAAGCTCCAGCCCTTCAGCACCATGCTCCCAGGCAGAAGGAAACATGTCTTTCTGTTCTTAGCCACTAGGAGTTGGGCTCTTTAAAAACATGCTTTGGCATCCGAGGAAGCCGGACCACTGGACACAAAAACAATAAGGATACTCAGAGCCTTCTATTCTAATCCAACTTCTTCCACTGATTAGTACAATAATTCTGAGAACTTAGTGTCAAAAATACTGAACTGAGATCATGAACATTTTGAAAATTATGAAATGTCATAAAAGCACAAAGCAACTCTTTCATTCCTTTAATCATTACTTATGTTTCCTTTGTGTAGTCCCTAAAGGCCACGGGGGAAGCAGCTGAATCCAGACACAAGAACAAGCGACAGTCAATGCACTCTTGTTAGATGCTGAGACAATTAGTTATTTGTGTCTAAAATAATATTTATGTGAAATGTATTTAAAGAGTTCTACAGTTTGATTTCAATAACACATATTTCATAGACAATGAAATGCAATGGATCTTGTTAGACTGCTCTTTTGCATCAATAAAAAATGGATTCTCTCCCCAGCTTTAACGTGTGTGGATAGTTAGAGCACCGGAGCCATAGTGAGTGGAAAAAATCTAGAAGTAAATTAAAGCTCAGGACTTATTCAGAATCTGCAATCTCAGCATCTACTTTCCTTGCAAGCCTTAAACAAAGGTTTGGGTAACTTCTCATGACCTTGACCCCCCTAGATTATAAATGTCATGTCCCTACTTCATGGAAGGTTGCTTGCACTTGATCCAGCAAGGCCAGGGGAGAAAAGTTGTCCTATTTATTATCCTGAGCTCAGCAGCCAGTTGAGGAATGTTCTCACTAGAGAAGTGGGTGCAGGTTCAGCCACCTCCTTCCGGACACCATATATTAGTGGCTGGGCAGTGAAATGCACTGCACCATAGAGCACACACAAGTATAGTACACACAACTTTTCAGAAGAGTAGGAACAAACTGAGCTCAGTCAGAATGCTTGCATGCTTTTCCTTTTTAAAATGTCACATTTTTACATTGTTCTTTTTATCACAGGGAGAAGGGAGACTTTGTAATTCTGTGCACATTCTCAGAATACTTCGGCACAAGCAAATTTATTAAAGTATTTGAATTTTCCTGCAAATTCATGACCACTAAGAAAAGCCTGAATTCTATTCCTCCAAAGAGACATTATATTTTAGTCAAATGGAAACGTTACTTGTCTTATATTCTAGAATCTGTCAGCCTGGAGACCTTTGGGATGTCTGATATCTGAATTCAGGGCCTGCCCATTGACAGCAATATTGGTATGTTTTCTCCCATTCTTAGAGATTGTTCTGCTTTTGTTCTTTTATGTGCCGCAGGTTCTGGGCTTGGGTTCCTCACTGGATAGTAATCGTGCCAGTGCCCATTTGAGGGAAGAAAAAGAGATGTAAACTAAGGGAAGAGGACTTTTTCCAGTAGGGAGAAAAGGCATCATTTACTCTCACCTCTTGGACCAGGCTACAGTCTTATGTGTTCTAACATGTTAATGAAGCTACAACCTCAGTCTGTAAACATGAGTTCCTACTGAACACAGTTCCTGATTTTTTGGTTTTGTTCTGTTCTGGTTTTGGTCTGGGCTTTTCTTTTGCACCAGGATGTCCCCAATCTCCTTGGAACGCTAATGGTCCTAACTTAGCCTCTTCTGGAATTAGAATCATAGGCAGGGATCAACTCAACAAGCAGCTGCATAAACTAAATTTGATTTCAGTGGAACACTGCTTCTTAAAACTCTAGGTAAATTCATCATTATACTTAATGCAGCCTAAAATAAAATATAATTGATCTTGCACATAATATATAGTGTATAAAATTTATCTTCAATTGTGTTAATACATGCCTTAAAGATCCAACACACACAGTTAGAACTAGCACGATTACCAAAACTTTCCATTATTCTTAATCCATCAGAACGTAAATCTATGAAATATAATAGGATGATTTGAGTAAGTACATTTACCCCTTATGTCCCTCATTTGTATTAGGTAAGCTCAATAGCATGTATGGACGGTTGGTCCCTTTATTAGACCAGGGGTAGGGGTGTATTACCTACTGGGCATGAATGATACTATTCTAACTTAACCCTAGATCACAGCTTGAAGTGAAGCATGGACTGGTGGGTTAACAAAGTCTAACCAAAATCCACATTACAGACACATTCAGTGACTTATCATCAAAATCCATTGTAGGGTGTCTACTTACTGGTGCAAATCCAAGACACAGACGATAAGAAAAAAAGTAAGAGAAAGTTGTCAAAAACAAAGTGACGATGAAAAGGAAAGGAGTGGAGGAAAGGAACACCCCAAGAGAAGAGAAAGTTTACCAGCCAGTGCCCACGCCTTCTGGAAGGTGATGGTGTCACCAGGCCAAGCACTGTATTAAAGCTGAAATCCTGGAAAGAAAGTCCAGTGTGTCCACCCGTGAACAGCGACTTTCACCATCACCATCTCCATCACCATGGAGCCTACCTGCCTAAGATACAGGGTTTAAGGGGAACCTACAGGAACTTTAGGAAAAGGTACCCATCCCCTCAAGACTGCAACCTTTCCTAGTAAGGGGAAGATGATAACATGCAATATTCAGGAAATTTCTAAGCTTCATGATTCTGCTCCCTGAGGTTTGGGAGATGCTTGTTCACGACTCCTCAGGAAAAGTCACACAAGGAAATGGTTCAGGCTCTGAAAACCTGGCTAGTGGAGATAAGACCAGTTCTATCACATATCGACTGTACTGAGCCTTAACATCATAGGGATGTCTTGGCCACACATCCCCAAGCATTGCTACGTTTTATAAAATTCACTAAGCAGGGTACGGAGTCCTCTGGTATGTTTTTGTTTATACCATTATACACCCATTTATTTGGGAGTATTCCATATTCTGGTTCTTTACCACCTGGAGCTACTAGTATAGTTTGATAAATTTTTAATGACTTAGCTCAGAAGCATTTCTGATGATTAAATATCCTTTGATAAACAACGTCTATCAGTTTCTAGGTTCTTTCCACTCCCCCTTCCCCTTCTTCTCATTCTTTCTCTTATCCCTCTCTCGCTCTCTGTATTCATGTATTTTACCCTGGCTAAGTTTCTGATTTATTACCACTGCTTTTTCGTCTGTACCCCTGAGATCTGCATCATCACCCAGTTCTCAGAACCATTCCCCTAAGAGGCAGGAAGCAAGCACCGTAACTGGAGGAAGGGACAAAGCATCACACTCATTATCAACACAGATGAGAACCCTTTCTGACCCTCTGTAAAAAGAGTGTTTATTGTAACTCATTCCCATCGAATGTTGAAACATGGAGCTTCTCCTCGTCATGTATTTCACATACTCCATTCACTTTGCAGGGAACCAGATATGTTCTACACAATCCTCGGTGCCACACAGGGTGGGGTATCTGTACACTGCTCTGTCCTTACCTTCGATTTGCCCTTGCTGTAACAGGCCTTCTTGGTGGCTTCATCACACTCCCACTCGACAGCCTGCAAAGAGACCAAACAAAAGTTAGGGCTTTCAGGAAAGGCGGGAGAGAAAGAAGGTCCTGCTGGCTAGATTAGATCATAACAGCTCACCCTTGAGCCAGCACCTTCAGGCCGGCATAAAATTAATACCAAATACAGGGTATCAAGTTATGGGCTTACATTCGACTTTCAAATTAAGACATTTAAAAGACTTGCCCTCTTAGAGTCTGTTTCATAGCCAATCAGCAGTCCCTTCAGACACAGTTCCTGGTAAACAAGATGGATTACTTCTGGGAAACAAGGATAAGCTCCCAGCAAGGGAGACCATGAAATGGAGTCACCTGAATCATTCAAAGCCACAGAGCTTATTGCACAATGTATCATGCCAGGGATAGCTCTGCATAGTCTAGCTACTGCAATACTTGTGATGCATGCCAGTTAGGGCATGATTGACTCATGCACAGAGCACTGGGCTATTTTCAATCTCCACACCACTATTAACTCTATTTAAAACTATGATGCTTAATACTTTACAACCTTTTCAAATCTAACCCAGGCTGATCAAGTTGACAGGTGGATTAGCATGTCTAGTCACAAAGAGAACTGTGGTACTTAAGGTGATAATGCCGGTTTTGAAGACAGGTGTGACTTACAAGTTCAGCTTGTGAGTCACTTAATACCAGTTCAAGCATTGAATTATTGTTTTTTTTCTACTATTTTTTGTGGTATGTAGAATTTTATGTGGGAAGTCTATATATTTTTTCATATCTTCTTGTAATTTTTTCTAGCTGTTAAAATTAGATTTCTGCAGATTCAGTTATGGACCAGTGAAGTTATTTTCGGAAAACTTGTGAGGAACAATCTTTTTAGGTCAGAAAATGTCAAAGAAGAAACTACACTCAAGCCAATATAAACCAAAGTAAAATAATATGCAAGAAAACACTGGCCTCCACCAACTGCCAGGAAGAATTGTTTCTCAATTCTCCAAAACTTAGGAGAATATAAGATCAGGCTGCTGTTGCCAAACACTGATACACAACAAAAGCAGTCATAACAACTGTGTGCAGGATGGCTTATCCCTCTCAAACAAACACGAGGCCATGAGAAAACAATCCACACAGAACCCTCTTGGTGTTCCTCAAACAGAAGCAGTGCCATGTCTGTTTATTATGATCGGGTGGAATCAAGAATGCAGTCAGTATTGACGACCTTGGATAAGAGAGTGTGTTAATTCAGAGATCCTTCCCTGGGTCAGTGTGGAGCAGTGGAGGAGCTAATCAGTGCCTCATGCAAGAACTACCTTGGAGTCTATCCAGGATGGCAAATATTTCCATCAACAGCGAAGATACCAGCACAGAGGTAAGAGCTGTACACACAGCACTATGACGTGCAGATTCCCAAAACGAAAATAAACTCACTGTTACCCTTGTGTGACCTTTAGTAGGCTCCTTTCTTATATATGTTTATAGAAAACTCCCTGTTGCATCTTTGCTCTTATTTCAATAGAAAACAGAATCAATGAGCTGATACATTCCTTTAGCAATAAATAACTCATTACGAATTTAAGCTTCTATTACCAAAGGGATTGATGTCATTGAACAGAAAGAGGGCTTCTGGTTACACAGCTATGAGCACTCTGTATGGTGAAACACTTCACAGAGGAGGGACTCTCAATGGCTCTGGTTGACTTGGTGATGTTGTTTAAGTTAAATATTAGGGAGTGGAGAGACAGCTATCTTAGTGCTTTGTATAAAAACGACGCATGAGGACATGAGCTTCAACACTGTTCCCAAAACCGGGTGTGAGGGCACTTGCTTCCAGTCTCAGTTCTGAGGAGGTGGTGTCAGACAGGACTGCCCAGGTAGTCTAGTCTAGCCTCACCACGGAGTGTCAGGCAAGTTAGAAAGCATGTTAAAAAGGAAATAAGATGCACCAAGGAAGGTGGTACCAGAGAAATGATACCCAAACTTGACTCTTCTGCCCCTCTGTCTTCCTCTCTCTCTTCACCCTCTCTGTCTCTCTTTGTTTCTCTGTCTCTGACACACACCCACACATGGACACAGACATACACCTGCGTACATCTCATGCATGTGCTTACATGGAGACCCACAAGACGTCCATGTTGATGTATGTCTGACAAGAAGGATGATGAGTTTCAAGCCTGCCTGAGCTATAGAGGAGTGATCCTCAGGATGAGTGACCTGGTAGGACTTTCAACAGAGAGCTGAGGATGGAGCCCTTGTCTGCCAAATGGGAGACCTGAGAGGAATGGAAAAAAAGGAAAACAGTAATAGTCTGGACAAACGTAAGAGGTCTGGGCAGCGGGATGAGACCCAGGGTTAAGAGAGAATAAGAGGTCTGGGCAGCAGGATGAGACCCAGGGTTAAGAGAGAATATGAATCAAATGCCGTCAATGTTCTTAGATCTCACTGCTGCTGCCTCTGGTAAACAAGCAGCTTCTCAATTCTAGCCGGTGCTCAAGTAGCCTTCACATTTTCAAGATAAGTATTGGCCAAGGGCAAGGAGTGAAAAGAAATAGCAAAAACGAGTATGAGTTTTTCATAAATATTTCATTTCTTTGTCCAGAATACTGAAAAACAGCAACTACTCACACACGTTTATTGGACCAATAGTAAAACAGGACACACTGATGGTTTTCTTTTCTTTTCTTTCTTTCTTTCTTTTTTTTTTTTTTTTTTTGGTTTTTCAAGACAGGGTTTCTCTGTGTAGCCCTGGCTGTCCTGGAACTCACTCTGTAGACCAGGCTGGCCTCAAACTCAGAAATCCGCCTGTCTCTGCCTCCCAAGTGCTGGGATTAAAGGCGTGAGCCACTACTGCCCGGCCCAATGATTTTCTTATTTGATGTAGAGGGGAAGATTTTGGAGGTCCTTCTTCTCTATCACCAGCCTTTCAACAAGACTCAAATCACGAATTAATTAGAAAGCATGGCTGTTTTGCTTTTCTATGGCTTCACATTATTCATGAAGAGAGGGAAAAAGAAATTATATATTAATGGTGGGAATTTACCACAAGAAGATAGTGAGGAAAACATATTGTTAGGTATCACAGAACTGTATAAAAAATGAAGCTGGAAAGGAGACTTTACCAGATTTACAAGAGAATTACGAGACCTGGACTAATCTCATAATCTCATTTTTTCCTTTTGTTCACCAACCTGGCCTCTGTCTTGTTGGTCTTCTGGCAGTTATGGAGAACATGTTTCCACAGGAGAAAATCAGAGGGGTTAATGGAATTATCTTGCATTAGATTCTGCTTCGCAAAGTTTCTACTCCTTTGTTCAAGCTCAGCTTCCTGTGGAACGCATTTGTGTCTTTTCTTGTAAGGATCCATCCTTGTTGATGAAAGACCTTTGGCTCAGACTTTATTCTAATCTCACTGAAACTGGTTATTTGTACCTGTATCATTATTTTGGAGCAAAGCCCACAATTGACTTAGGAAGTGTTCTATATACTTGTCTTCACATTCACTCTAGCTGTGTTTGTGCCCTACCCCCTAACCTATTTTTCTGGCAGTCAAAACAAATGCTAAGGCACTGCCCATTTCCAATGTCAGTTCAACTCAGTCAAACATCCCCCAAATTAAAAAAATATATATATTTCCTTTTTTAAAAATCTTTTGTGTTTCCTACTGCAGGAGAAAAAAGGAACATGAATATTCTAGTATTCAACATTTAATGCTCATTAGACATGTCAGAAGCAAACATAAAACAATTGTAGCAGTTATTTGGATACTCAGTGAGTCAATGATCTTGAAGACCTACATTTGTAAGATCTTATATTTCCTAGAGGTAGCACATTTTTCTATAAAGACACATAAATATCTTCTGTGATATTAAAAAGATTTAAAGGTTTTGCTGTGGTTCCTTACATGATGTCTCTTTTTCACTTAATATTAATTAAATATCTTCTAAGTATACTACATCCTGCTAGATGGAAGAAAACAGATTATATGTGTGCAATAAATTTGTGAAATAAAATTATTTCAAAATCTTAAACAAAAAGAATTTACTGCATGCTTGATGAGAGCACACAATAGCGTCTGCATCTTTTCCTGATACAGTAGCTTCATGGTGGTGTATCTGAAGTCCAGTGGTATGCTTGAGCAGTCTCAATCAATATTTGGCAAGTGGCAGTGCTACAATCACATCAGTACTGAAGCACACAGGACAACAGAACACTGATTTTCGAACTACGGAAACCCAGGAATGTAAGAAACAATCTGTTGTTTCACAGTAGACTATAACACATCTCTTCCTTCTGCACAGGGACATGCTCCAGTCATGACAAATGAAGCTGTGATCTCAAGAGTAAGTCGGATGTTGGGAAGAAAAAGATTGGCTCTTTTTATGTACTTGTTCCATCCATATAAATCCACAGTTCTCAGAAGTGTATAAACAAAGCTGTGTACTATCACATTCCACAGCAAGCAAAGTTAATTAGACAGGGGCGAGCAGTGGTGGATGCTTTTCATAACAATGAGGAGAACAACATTCCAGGCAGATGGGCCAATGCTCTTTCAGCAGATGGCTCTGCTAATTAGATACTGGCAAAAGATAACATTTTTAAAAACTAGTTTAATTACACAGCACCAAAAAATTAACAACCACCTTAGGGCTTTGTGGGTGTGTGTGGCTTTCATATGTTTGCATTCATATTCTTACATCATGTATTTCTGTGACACACTGGAGAGTGTTACATTGTCACCACGATTATAAACAAATTGTCAGGGACTGTGGGGACATACCTTTGTTCAAAACAAGCAAAACTCAAATGAAACTCGAAATTAGTGGGGATTTCAGAGTGTCTAATACATCATCATTCTAGCTAATCTTGAATATGGTTGTCTTCACTACTTGCCTTTATTTGACAGTTATATCTGTTCCAGAGTGACGTAAATCTAATTGTGCAGGGTAAAATATTTTAGTCACTTTGAGAAAGCTGTCCAATGCTCAACATTGTCTTTATGTCTTACGTAAAATGCGATTGATCAACTTGAAAATATCATCCTAAGTGAGGTAACACAGTCACAAAAGAACACACACAGTATGTACTCACTGATAAGTGGATATTAGCTCAAAAGTTTGGAATACCCAAGATTCAATTCACAGACCATACAAAGCCCAAGAAAAAGGAAGTCCCTTAGTAACAGTACAATTTGGGGTGTGCCTTGCAGTAAAGAATGCACAAGAATGGATCACAAGATGAAGTTATCAAACCCTAGTTTTTGCTGCTTCTTCTTCTTCTTCTTCTTCTTCTTCTTCTTCTTCTTCTTCTTCTTCTTCTTCTTCTTCTTCTTCTTCTTCATCATCATCATCATCATCTTCTTCTTTCTTCTTCTAATTCTTTTTGTATCTGTAATGGTACTGACTTTGCTTGTTTTGAAGTAGGTTTTATTTTTGGCAGTAACTGTTAGTTTTTAAGTCTTGTAGTACAATGTTCAAGGAAACCAGCTACAGCAATTTCTGATTTCTAAGAACTGAGTTATGGTGTAGAACACTAATTCATAATCACCCTAATTGTAATCTGGAGACATTTAACATTGTGTAGCCTTTTGTATAAATAGATAGAAATGAAAAAAAAAGATAATTTTTACAAGAATAATATTACTGATTGTATTTGACTAGGTTCTTTTGGAGATAGGATTGTACTTTTAGGAGGATCTCAATGTGATCTGGGTTAACACAGCTCAAAGACACACGTAGAACCAAGATGAAGCGAAGTTTTCCAACTACAGGATTATCGAGGAAATTTTGGGATGCCTTTGGGTTGAGTAGAGCTGTAAGGTGAATGAATCAAGACAAGTATTGTTGAGAATCAGATGAAATAAACTATCTCTGAGGAAATTTACTGTCCAGATAATTAATGACACTAACGTTTGTAAGGCCCATTGAATGTATAACAAAATCAATTACTTACATTCTTGGTTTTAATGTTCCATCTCTTGTCTTGTGATTGACTGTTCAGTGAAAATGTTCCTGAACTGAGAGTATCACCACAAAGATGCTCCCAAAGTGTGTGATGTGTATTGTACATGAATTAAAATACAACTAAATTTTTAAAAAAATACGATAGTTCATTTTCATTTGGATCCAAAGCATACCTGCCTTCCTGATTATGTCAAACAGAGACTCCAGTTGTTTCCCATGAGCAGTTGCTCAAAATCATGAGGCTAGAAAGGAACTTCTTCTAATTTAACTAATATCTTACAGTTTTTAATTCTTGATGCACCAACATCAATATGCAATTCAGTGATATATCTTATTCTTAGAACTCTCGTAAATATTAAAATATTTTTAACCACTATACATTGAGATCTTTATTGTTCTTCACATAATACCAAATGAAAGTCACTTTGGCTAAATGCATAATGGCTCCAAACATGTTGAATGTTCTTTGTGTATTTGTTTTCTTAATTAGTATACATAATGCTGTAGTTTTCCCCAGGCTATGTTACAAACTGTGTGATTTTTTTAAAAAAATAAATCTGTTTTTACAGATCTGGAGGCTGCGTGTCTGAACTGGGAGGACTCTGCCGAGGCAACTGTCCTAGCCTTTAGCAGGGAAAAGGTCTTTGGCATTCCTTAGCTTTGCATTTACAACAATTCTCAGACAACACCAGATCTTCTGTGTTTGAAACAAAATTCCCTCTTCCTATAAGGTCACTAGCCACTGGATCAGAGCCTAACACAAATGAGTAATGACAACCTCATACAATTATAGTACATGTTCAAGATTCATTTCTAAATAAGGTCACAATTTGAGATTCGTGGTGGCTTTGACTGAGGTGGCTAATAGTAAACCCAGAATCATGTCACATTTGGAGTGACAATGATACACCAATAAGGGTCATTGCTCTGGGTGAAATTACTTCCTAAGTCTAACGCAAAAACTGACAGTTCCTTGAATTTGGATACACTAGCTGTAACAGACAGGTGGATTTCACACATTTATCTTACTTAGCTGTCTAGAATTCATGTGATAAGTATAATTACTATAAGATTTTAGATGAAGGTGTTGTATGGGTATTTGCCAAAGTCCCACTGATTTCAAGTGGTTCACTAACACTGAAATTTCATGGCTTGGATTTGAGCCTATCCTACCCTGCTACTGGAACTGTTAAGTGCTTCTTGGTTATTTGACTCATGTGGTTTCTTTGTTTCTCTTTGCTGTGATTCAGAAAAATACATACCTGAAGCATACAAATTTGTGCATGTCTAAGGCCAGAGCTGTTGGCATTCAGTATATATTAGTCATAAAATCCATTGATTCACATGTCATAGAAGGTATTCATTTTTAAAACTCTGGACCTACTCAAAGAAAAAGTATTGATTTTAAGCAGCTCATGATTCATCTAATGCACGAATTGCCTGGCCAGGGTGTGACCTACAAAAGATAGGCTGGTTTTAAGAACTCAAACACAGACTGATTTTGCTAGAACAGCAGAGTTCTATTTCTTGGGAGATGTCAGATCCCATCATTGTCATCCCCATTCCACCAGCAATAGAAATCAAAGATATCTAGAACATTCTATCATCTTTCCTACTGCCTCTGTCCATTCTGATCCAGGTGGTTTATGGTTCTTAGCATGGCCATTGAAAGCAGCCCAGATCCTGTGGACTACCCGATCTCCTCTCTGGAACTGGCTTACTCAAGGAGCCCATATAGTTATGGCCTATGCCTCCTGAAACACTTTATAGTCACAAACAGGTGTAAACTTCTGTCTGGGAAGGGGATCTGCATCAATGGTAATCACTTGTGCAGCATGTTAGACCTTTGCTTCAGTGGAGAAAATACCAAAAACAAGCCTTAAATCCTAAAGACAAAAGCATCAACCTGTCTATCCTGTCCTCAAAACTGTGAGTGGTCAGGAGGCTGAGTTTCCCAGTTTACTTACTTATATATAGCACCTAGAGCAAACACACACACACAATCAGCAAGCACTGGATACT
>JADRCH010000212.1:2522549-2685429 GCA_019843965.1 Rhynchomys soricoides | reverse complement strand
TGGGAGCTGGTTGGGTGAATTCATCTCATAAGGTCCACCAACACAGCTCCTCCTGACTTTGGACAAGAAGTACACAGGAGCTGCCATATGAAGAGGGGGAAGGGATCAGCTAGAACAGGGATTCTCACAAAGATAGTAAAGTAACTATATTATTTAAGTGGCGTTGTAAGCCATTCATAAAAAGCTGAAGGTAAAGCTAGGATATAGGTGAGCTGTTGGTATTGTGTTACAATAAATCTTTAAGAAAGTATGACTGTATGTAGGATGACTCCCTAGGTGAGGCAGTCTCAGGATGGCCTTTCCTTCAGTCTCTGCTCTGCACTTCGTCTCCATATTTGCTCCCATGAGTATTTTGTTCCCTTTTCTAAGAAGGACCAAGGCACCCACTCTTTGGTCTTCCTTCTTCTTGAGCTTCACGTGCTCCGTGATTGTATCTTGGATATTCAGAGTTTTTGGGCTAATATCCACTTATCAATGAGTGCATACCATGTGAGTTCATTTGTGACTGGGTTACCTCACTCAGGATGATATTTTCTAATTCTATCCATTTGCTTAAGAATTTCATGAATTCATCCCTTTTAATAGCTGAGTAGTACTCCATTGTGTAAATGTACCACATTTTCTGTATCCATTCCTCTGACACTATTGTGGATGCCAAGAAATGCTTGTTGAAAGGAGCTTGATATAGCTGTCTCCTGAGAGGCCCTGCTAGAGCCTTACAAATACAGAGATGGATGCTCACAGCCAAACCATTGAACTGAGTGCAGGGTCCCCAATGGAGGAGTTAGAGAAAGGACAGAAGGAGCTGAAGGGGTTTGCAACCCCATAGGAAGAACAACAATATCAACCAACCAGACCTCCCCAGAGCTCCCAGGGACTAAGCCACCAACTAAGGAGTACACATGGCTCCAGCTGCGTATGTAGCAAAGGATGGCCTTGTCAGGCATCAATGGGAGGAGAGGTCCTTGGTCCTAGGAAGACTCGATAGATGCCCCAGTGTAGGGGAATTGATGGTGGGGAGGTGGGAGTGGGTGGGTGGGTGTTTGAACATCCTCATAGAAGCAGGGGGAAGGGGGATGGGATAGGGGGTTTTTGGGAGGAGGAATCAGGAAAGGGGATAACAGTTGAAATGTAAATAAAGAAAATATCATATACATATATATGATATATATATATCATATATATGTATATGAAAATGTGAGGCTAAGATAGTAGTCACCTGTCACAGTGTTAGCACTATCTACTTACCGGTTTGCTTTGTTCTGGTTTCTATTCCAAAAACATACACATGCATATCCCTTAAGGAGTTGGAAATAAGGCCATCTTTGGATCTCCGTTATGTGTGGGTGAGATCTGGGACTATATTGGATCCCTTTTCTTCAGGCTGTACAGTAAACAAAGGCACCCAGACTCTGCAACAGCAAAGCTTACTTGGGTCATATACCCAAGTTTAAATTTTTGTACAAGTCATTCATCGGTGCAAAAATTCTTAAACTTCTTGAAATCTGGGATCTCAGGAAGCACAAATGATAAACCAGGGTTTTGGGGAAATAGATCCCTCTGGTGACTGAGCCACTCCAAGTATGGGGAATGGCCCAGGGGATAGAAGAATTGAGTGAGTCAGGGTGAGTTCTCACAGACTCACTCCTCAGCAGGCATGAGCTCACTGCAGTGGTGCTGGGAATGAAAATAATTAGTAACCATTCCTATGTTAAGAAATATTACTCTGTCTAGTACAGAACCTGAAGTTATGGTGGCCAGCATGAAGGCAGCCAACAGGTGTTGGACTTCAGAAGTCTTTCCATTAATGAACGCCATATATGAAGGAAAGGGTGATCACAGCAGTGGCTCTTAGCTACAGATTCAGAGAAATATTCTTGCCTCTGGAATTTCAAATAAATTATTTCTATGAATTCAAGTAAGACTGTCTTAAAATATGGCATTGTCCATTCTGCAAGCTTAAATTTAGTGAAATTCCAATTACTAGAGGAATGAGTACTTTAATATATGAGTTCCTGAAAGTATTACCCATGTCCATGACCATGGGAGCTCAATCAAGCTTGGGATAAAAGTCCTGATATCACAGTAGCTGAGTGCCGGGACTGCTCTGTTTATGTTCATAGTTGCCAAATGTGTGTCTTTAAAATCATTTCAAGTATATCCTTTGTTACAGATAGTGTAAATATGATATTTGCTAGAAACTAGCAAATGAATATTATGGTTTTTTTTTTCTGAAATACTATTTATTGTGCATCTATAGAGAAGTATCCTGAAAGGGTTAAGCTGTGAAAACTATCAAACACAGGTGAGTCACCTAAGATTATTTGAATGCTTTAAGAGACACTCACATGAGGCCTTCTAAAACAATTAAAAAACAATTTACCCAAAGTGGCATATGGGCTACTCTTCGGAATAACTAACTCAGTACAAGGAAGTCTGAATTACAGTTGTCTTCACAATGGTGAAGTTGCATGTGCTTTGTGCAACACTTCCTTTCACAGATCTGACGAGTAAAGGCAATTTTAAGCTAACACTGTTATGAAAACAAGTGGAGATAAACCAGCTTGACCTTAGTACAGGGGTGAATTGTTGAACCACGTGATGAGATTCATTTCACAACATGGTTAAAGAGCTGTAAAGGGACTAAAGCTAGCAAGAAACCAGAAGAAACCTGAAGGATCATGTGGGAGGTAGCATGGAGCTGTGGGAAGGGACAGCAGCATGCACAGCTCGAGGATGGTGGTGATACAGGTGTCCCGTGTGCACAGCTCGAGGATGGTGGTGATGCAGGTGTCCTATGTGCACAGCTTGAGGACGGTGGTGATGCAGGTGTCCTGTGTGCACAGCTCGAGGACGGTGGTGATGCAGGTGTCCTGTGTGCACAGCTCGAGGATGGTGGTGATACAGGTGTCCCGTGTGCCCGTGTTTGTCCTCACCTTTTATTTTATTGATGCTATTAGAGTGTCTTAAGTTTTCAGGAGGACTATTTCATTTTTCATTTTGTGTGATCATTTTTCAATTGTAATGTAAAGTCACCAAAGCTGTAGTCACTAGTTTATTTTATATTATCAAATATCCTGGCTGAATCCTCACAAAGTACTTTTCTTGTGAACTCTCAGATCAATAGCCAATATAGATGCAAATATATGGAGTTCTGTATCCAGCTTTTCTATGAGTCTTTTCTTTTCTTTTTTTTTTTCTTCTGACATTGGCTTCAGGAAAACAATTTTTGAGATCTCATTAATTTTCCTCTGGAAATCTGGGATAGAGTGGGCACTTTACATTTGACAGAGCACTTATAAAGACAAAATTCTGCATCTTTACTGGGGAAATATTTTGTGCTCAGTGAGCCACTCAGAATTCATTATTCATCTCTCACACGTGTACTTTTTGAGACACATCTCCTACAAAGATTGGCTTCACTTCCAGCTTGAGGACATACCGATCTACTTGTTTTCAAGATATTTGGAACGCTCCTCTCGTGAGCTTTACACTTTCTTATTCTGAACAGATTTTACTTTCAGATAAAAGACACAGCCATTGAAATGCATCTTCTGCCATATAGTCGACAGCCATATTTTACTCTAATGTTTTAAAACAAAACCTACTGGGTGAGACACCTCTGGCCGAGCAAAGCATTACTTACAGATATGAAAGGATGCTTAATGAGAACGTCATGACAATTATGAATATGTCTTTTACCAAGCTAACATTTAATAAAATCATAACTTGACTGGTGTCTCTCTGCCCACCCTGCATATTCCACTTGTAAACCAAATGTGTCACCTACAATGAAAGCAATTTTGTCATTTCCTTTATCAAATCTTCTTTCATTTATATTGTAATCTGATTACTTTTATACCAGAAGTCTTAAAATATTATCCCTACTAGCAATATTTTTGTTTACAAAGAGCTCTTAAAAACTAAAACTCATTTAAGTAAAAGAAAACCAGGAATTGGTGATTTTTTTTAAAAATATTCACGCCTGTTATACTTCTACTGACAGTGCACCCCTTTTTATTAAATTCATCCTCTCTCTCATTCTGTCTGCAGTAGCCTCTTGATTATGTGATGGGCTAGAATTTGACAATTAACTGTCAGAGTTTTCATCCTAAACCAACCTCCCATGAAATGGGTTTAATTTGGGGTAAATTAATTGCATACAGTAATGAATTTTGGCGAATGGCTATGAGAAGACTGTAAAACACAGGGCTGGATCTGAAAGTTTAAAACTGTTGGGCTAGACAAATGTCGCTCCTATCCAATACCACCACACCAACAGCCTGGTCTAAAAACAGCAGTGTGAGGGCAGACAGGAGATTTTACAGATGTGATTGGAGTCTAGGTTTTGAATTGGGGCAGTGAGGGGCTATAACTTTCCCACAGGAGGAGACAATGTGGACATAGGCTGGGGGTTCACAGAGCCATGGTTAGAGAAGTTTCTATGTACGCAAAACTAAGAGAAACAGAAGAGGGGCCGCCCTAAAATCCTAGGGGACACCGTCCAACTGCGACTTTGGTTTTAGTATCACAGGATCACTTTTAAACTTCTGTTAAGAATGAGTTTATGTTGACATATGCCTCCAAGTGTGTGGTAATCTACTATAGCAACTCCTAGACACTCATATAGGAGCATACCTTGAACTACATACAGTCCATGAAGGAGATTCAGGACCACTATAGAGATCAGGTGTGTGTGTGTGTGTGTGTGTGTGTGTGTGTGTGTGTGTGTGTGTGTACTCAGGCCCGAGTGGAGTAGAGATAAAGAGAAGATTATATTGAGGCCACTTCAGGCATGCACAGTTAGACTTGGGGGAAGGACAAGAAGGGAAGAAG
This sequence comes from Rhynchomys soricoides, assembly GCA_019843965.1. Taxonomy (NCBI): domain Eukaryota; kingdom Metazoa; phylum Chordata; class Mammalia; order Rodentia; family Muridae; genus Rhynchomys; species Rhynchomys soricoides. The sequence continues at coordinate 2,680,593 of JADRCH010000212.1, read as the reverse complement.
GGAAGAATAACTCAGAGCAGCAGACATGTCAGGGACAGAAGGAAATTGTCCTTTGAAAACTTAGATACATGGACAAGAAATTTCAAGTCTGGCTGAAGTGAATTCCCATCTTTCCCATGCCTGGCTTTGGCACTTGGATTTGAGTGACAGGCACAATGTGTCTTCTCTTCACCCCATAAGTAACTCACCTCTGGTCATGAGAAGCAACCTAGTAATTGTTTCTAAGAAAAATATGGTAGGAAGGCAGATCTATTTCCAAAATGGTTAATTGAAAAGGACTCAACTCACACAAATTCATCACACTTTTGAAACAAACACACTTTTAGTATTTGGTAATAAATTCTAGCTCTCAGAAGCAAAAAAAAAAAAAAAGCACAACCCGAACCATATTAATCACATGACAGGTACCCCGAACATCAGAGGAATTCAAAATAGTTCAGCACAAGACCTTTTCTTCAAAGTCATACCACGGTGATTTATTTGCTTGGAATTTCATGTCCTAAGTCAAGCAAATGAGATGATATAAAAAATGACACAAACAGAAATGAAAAATGAGGGGGAACTTGTAACTTGCCATCTAGGACACGCGGCGAAGCTAAGGAGGTTGGAATTTATGTGTGGAAAAATAAGGAAAGCAGAGGAAATTATGTTTTACATCTGCGAGTCTTACATTTCTCTCAGAATTCTGAAAAGAAAATGTTACTAAATGCTAATATTCTTTTTCTGCCTCCAATCGTCAGAAAAGGGCATTTGACCTTAGCCAGCCAGTTCTCAGTAGAATTTAGAATTTCAGCGAAAGCATATCCCCATTACAACCCTGAATGTCAACATCAAAAACTCAAGGCTTGTTATAAGCAATACTGAGAATAACTCTGACTTCTCAAAGTTTGACTGTCAATGTGAGTCCTCACTACCAACTTTCTCAGCAGCATTATGGGTTTATCCTGACTCAGCATACAGACATATGAAACTGAGACACCCCCACAATGCTAGGGTTGGCGCAGCATGTTCCAAGGGCAAATGGTGCAAGAACAAGCAAAGCTGTACCAGTGCAAGGTTGGCAGGACAACAGGTAGGAGAAACTAGTCCAGCTAGTCAGAGCTGCCTGGCTCCGGGGTCGTTAACTCACCTGCAATGGTGTTTTCATCAGTGAATTGCCTGAATCTTTATGACCCCTAACTTCCTCCCATTTTCACAAAGCTTTGTTGAAAGGCTGGGTGTGCCTGCTTTGAATGTGCTGTAACAAAAAACATGTGTTGCTTTCTCTTTGTAATAAAAGACAGACAGAGCCTGGATCAGAAGGTGGCTAGGAAGCTATTTGCCTCATTTTGTTTGCGTTTCATCAATGGTGATTGCTCCACCATCTAAGCATTCAAAGTTTATGTAAAACACAAAAATAAACAACTCAGGTAACATTATCACTACAATTCTGTATGCTTATCCAAAACTACTTGACAAGATACCTAGCTCCAAGACACAGAAATCTGTCACTGTGGTACTAGCAGCCTACCTGATGCATTTGTGGGGTACTTTTTCTTTATCTTCTTTAATGTAATGTAGAAACCCAGTTTGGGAAGAGATTCCAGTTTGATTTTCTGTTTAAAGTTCTATAATACGTACTCAGATGTGATAAGTCAACAGATGGGACTGTATCCACAACTGGAGCTGGAAGGATGGTCAGACCAAGATAGCCTACAGACGTTTCAAGCTGAGATCCTGAAACTCCATATTCTTCCTAAGTGGTGAAAGTCAGGTTCTAGCATGTACAAAGGAATACGGTAGCCAAGCTCATACCACTCTCTCTTATCCCCAAGGAGGAGAGACAGTAGCCATGCCTATCCTCTCACAGCACCAAGCAGTGATCACCTGGGGATGTGCCATGGTCTATGAGGAACATCCCCTTCCTCTGTCATTTGTAGTGTTCCTGTGGTCCTTCACACCTGGAGTTTCCCCTAGGAGGTATGATGCTGATTAGTTAACACCCTGGGCAAGTGCTGAAGTGCAGCGGGATAGTTGTGGACTCCTTAGGGACCCTGTGGAGTCTTTAATAGCACTGAAGTCTTTAATTCAAACAGATGCATGCCACGTTCCCTAACGGCTAAGGTGGATCATTAAGAAAATCTGTATACAATTTTCAAAAAAAATAAGAAGAATGTCTATTTTAAAAGCTAGTTTATATGGGAAAATACACTAATGTTCTTCTGTATATTTCCATACATGTTCTTGCTTGGTGGCAACAACTTAATGAATCTTGATGACAGATAATTAAGTATCTCAATTATACACAGAGAATGTTGTAGCTGTGAAAATTAGACTGCACATACATATGCTCAAGTATCAATTATAAAGCATTTAATTGTTTTTTAATTTGCTTTATTTTTTGAGAACTCCATACATATATTCAACAAAATATGATCATGGCTGACCCTGTTCTCTTGTTCCAGCTCTCGTCATGACCCACAACATACTCATTCCAAATTATTATTATTTATTTTAGTACTGTCAACAACAACAATAATAACACAATCTGCTAAGTCCAGTTAGAGCTGCCCATAAGTGTAAGTGTGTAGAGCAACCACTGGAGCATGGGCTTTTAACCAGAATTATAGTATCAGGCTTAGCACTACTTCCTTTGTTGCAGGCCTTAAATCTAATCAGAAATCAGCTACCTTATACAGGCATGCCAGTACCGTACTAGTGGGAACACACTACCTGGCAGACTGTTATTACAGCATGCAGGTGTTAAGCAATGGAGAAGACCTAAGACCATAACCGTTTTTTTTTAAATCAGTAGCCTACATATTATTTTCAGACTCTAGGAAAACTAGCCAGAAGGGAGGAAATTTCTAAGTTAGTTTAAAATGACTTCTCTATGTGTAATAGCCAAAGTATCAGGGATCTGCAGACGGAGAGTTTTACCATGTAGTTATAGTAGGCAACTTGGGGCAGTGGCAATAGCCCATTGTGGTTTTGGAGATCTCTGAGTCCTTTTGAAATGATCATTGCTTTTGCAAACTATCTCTGTCCTCGGGGTTTTCAATGATTTTCTTTTCACAAAGACTTTCCAAATCTATTTTGGTCAGTCTATCTTCAATGGTGTTCAGACAAATACTATTATAATCTATTAGATTTATAGTCACACTAAAGTACAATCCACATGCTTAGTTGGCTCATTTTAAAATGAAAATATAAAACATAGATCTGGAAATTATAAATGCAGTATTGGAAAAAAACTCATAATCTCACAATTCTCACCATTTCTAGATTTCTGATTATGGCCACTGCCAAAAACGATGATCTTTTTGACCATTTCAACTGATCCCTGCATGTCCTTCAAATAATCATGATTCTCAGAGGAGTAAATTCTTACCATGATAAAGTGGGCTTGGCACTGCCTTTGTATCAGCGTTAAAAAATTAATTTTCATCTAATTAAAAATTAATTAGATGAAATTAATCTATGGTTTTCCACGACAAGTAGGAATAAAGACATTCCCATCTACGTTTAATACTAAAACACTCATACTGTATGACACATAAATGTAAGCCTTGTCTCATCATTTCTTCAGTTTTATGCCAAGAAAACATCACAAAGACAGGCACTGTTAGTTATTAGTGAAAATGGAAGTGACTGTGTTGTGTGTGTGTGTGTGTGTGTGTGTGCCATTATAACTGAAAAATGCATTCAAATGTTTACTGAGATCCTAGTATGAGAAAGGATTCAGGATATTACAAAGGCCATCTAAAGCCTCCTGCTGCGTTGTAGAAATTCTTAGCCAACTGTAGATAACAGATACATAATTCTAAGTTGAAAAGTAAAGAGATAGAGTTGTCTTTTGGTATCTGAGACAGATGTATTCCAGATTCCCTATGAATATCCAAGTATGCATATGCCCAAACCCCTAGATAAAATAGCACCATAGCTCCATGCAGTCATCACATACTTTTCTATATATTTTAAACAATCTGCTGGTGACCCGCAATATCTACAGGGTTGTAGTAATTATTACAGTACATAGTTTAGGGATTAATGCTAACAAGTCTGTATATACTCAGTATAGAAGTATTTTTGACACTCAGTTGAATCTACTGATGCAGATCCCATATATATGTGGCCTGGCTGCATTTCATGAAAACAGGTAACTCTGCAGGAAGAGAGGGCTCATAGCACAAAGGCGGGGTTGCGGCGTGTGTGTGTGTGTGTGTGTGTGTGTGAGAGAGAGAGAGAGAGAGAGAGAGAGAGAGAGAGAGAGAGAGAGCGCGCGAGCGAGCAGGGACGGAGCGATAGGGGATGCTGGGAGAAGATTCTTGATTGCTGGAAGTTAGCAACAGCATGGGTAAGGCATGAGAAGAGGAACAGCATGTCAAGTTCAAAGAATCACAAAACAAGTTTGTGACTGAAACTCAGGAAGGTTTGGCTGGTGAGAGCGTCAAATTCTGAAGCTGGAAAGTCATAAAACGGGACAACAGGATGTTTCTTAAATGGTGTGCTGTAAAATTGGATCTTTAAAAACTGCTTTAGGGTTTTAAGTAGGTTAGGTGATAGAACAGTTTCTCATATTAAGGCAGTCAACACTGTGGAAGGAAAGCAAAACCAAGGTACATTGTGTTCAGCTGTTAGGGTCAAGACAGAGCTAAGTTTCTAGCAGAATCCCACAGAAAGCTCAGAGGGAAAGCAAGGTGAACAAGAAAAGAGAAAACAAGCCATAAGCATTGCTGGTTTTAGCAAGAAGCCAATTTAAGAAACAGCAGTGAGACACAATGAGACACAGACTGGGTAGCATGGTACAAGGATGCACACAGTTACGGTAGGCTGCAGGGCACTGGCAGAGGCATCTGCTGCTCCAGACTGAATGGCTGAGGAAGGGATAATGATAACTTATCAATTATCTTCCCATCTGACCTGTATTTTTGCTTGATAACAGGGAGCATCTACTGGGGTACACATGGCTCGAATGTTTATTTATGTTTTGGGGAGGTGGAAATGGAAGAACTGAGTCACAATTTCTCCATAATTGATGAAATTGATTTCCATGTGGCTGATCAGTATACAGGGTCTACATCAAGGAGCTGCTCATGATACTGGATATAAAATTAATCCAAGGGTCTCATATAAAACTCTTGGTCAGAGGGACAAATGATTTACCCCAAGACCTGACATTAGGATCAGGAAACCCATTGAGTTACTGTCATGATGTCCCATCATCACCCCTGGAGAACAAAGTCTAACCTGGCATTTGACTATTGGATGAAGCTTTTCCCCAAGAATTTTCTCAGCATTGAGAAGAATAGGAGGGTCTTCTCTCTGGAACCACTCCTTCCTTCTGAGCTCTACAGCCATCCTGCCTGGGGTTGCTTCCTCACCCTCAGGTGCTGCTTCCCCAGTTGTTAACCACACCCTAAATACTGATTCCTCTTGTTCTCACATTGCCATAAATTCTATGCCTGTACTAAAACAATAAGCAAACGCCCCCAGCGATGTTGCTCCTACATCCAAATACAACGATTTCCTTTCCAGTGCCCTTTCCCCAATCTTGCTACAAGATAACACTTTCCAGGCTTTCAGTATTGTTTTGTAGATGGAAATTAGATGATATCCAGTGCCTTCTAACTTGCCAGTCTTAGAGCACATGGCCTCACTCACAGAGCCTGCTAAGGGTCTGCCCTCAGTCTCTGATGACATCCCTCTGCCACTTTAGCAAAACGAGGGAGCATTTCAATATCCTTTAGATGCTTTCAGACCACCAGACTCTGTCCCTGTTCCATGCCTGTGTATTCACTGGCCCCTTTGCCTTTCCTTCATCTCTGCCTAAAGCCCTATCATTTAGCCATACGCTCCAACCCCAGGTACTGAATGGAGCCTTTCAACGTGAGCATCTTTAAAGTCCATCAGAGTCACCCCCGCCACTTTCAGCTTCTTTGTGGCATGCTTGAGATCATCACTCATCAATGCTTTTCCTAATTACTGTTAATTGATTAAATGTTTGTGTGACTATACAGCTTCTCACAGGAGACCTGTAATGTCATTCAATAATTTATTCTTAGGCATTTAAAATCTGGCTGCCCCAGAGTGCATTTTCAATAAAACCACTAATCTGATAGCTTGAGAAGACACAGTGGGTTTAAAGTGAGAGACTCCTCACATTCTTTAGTAGAAGCACTGGGTTTCACATCTTATATTCAAATGGATATGAAGCCTGGGCAAATCCACTTGCAATTCTGAACCCATCTGTACTCATTGCCCTTCTAGAAAGAGCAGGAGTACCACCCGCTCTCCCTCCTTAGGTTGTAGTGAAGTCATCAAGGTGCACCTGAGTGCACTTATAAACTCTAGACCAGTGTTTCTCAGTAGGAATTGTCAACTTGGAATCTTCTGTGTTCAGCAGCTAAAGAGTTCAATAAAGGAACTGGCTGGCCTACTTGTTTCCAATGGACACAGTGTGGAGAAACGGCCGCAGCCACACTTACACAGTTCTGATGGGAGAGCTCTGCCCATCCAGCAAAAGAATTCAGAATTCTTATCTACATTATTAATTCCGCATTGATCCTCACCTAAAAATTCAAATGCAATATAAACATTGTCGTCCTCACTGAAAAGACACATCTGATTTGTATATTTTCTCTACAAGGGGAGTTGTGAGGGTCTAAGCAACTGACCACAGTCTCCTCATTGTACAGGGAGCCAGTGAGTAGCAGAGAAAATGAAAGAAATTCTCACCATCTTGCTCCTTTTTATTCAAAAGCATCATGTGTGGTCCATAACCTAGTATTAGAGTTAGTCAGCCCTGCATCTTGGTGCTGGGCATGGATTCGGATGCTTTATACTTGACAAGAGTGACAGGGCTATCCAAGGACATTCACATAAGCTTCAGAAACATCTTAGAAATGAGCAAAGATATGGGAGTCCACCAGAGAGATTCACACCAGAAACCAAGGCCCTGGAGGCAGGAAGGAACTCATCCCAGGTCAGCAGTTTGCTTCTCCATCATAGGCTGCAGATGATAGCAGGGAGTAACAAAGGGATGCTGGAAGGCAAGCTGAGGCTCTGTCCTACAGAACTATGTACAGAAAACTAATGGTGAGGGTCTGAGAAGGGCCAGGAGACAGATGCCCAGCAAGATACTTTGTCACTAATGGAAAGTAGAAATATTCTTATTGATTTGGAAAGAATGTAAAAAGGATAAGTTATAGACGTGGCCTCTTTACCTCATATGGCTACTTTGATGGGTAAGCACATTTTCATGTATGAAAAGGCTCATAGAATCTAAATTTTACTACGTCATAAAAATGTTAGCGTATCAGATAAAAATGCATTGATCAGACTTAAGGAGTCTTGGGATTGGCTTTACGTTACCTAATGAAGATGGATAGGCAATTGGGCAAGTTATTGATAAGGCTTGTGGTTCAATCCATCTTCTCCACTTCAGGTTCAATAGGCAGGTCATCAGCATCCATGGGGACTTGACATTTATGAAGGACAATGGGAAATGACACGAGACCATACCCTGTGGACTAGACACCGACTAGAGAGATCAGTCCAATCTCTTTATTTCTCTTTCCCTCACTGTTTTCTCATTGGTTGCTCGACACAATACACAGCAATGGGATCAAAGGGTCTTGCTGAGGACTTGATACTTAGTATCTAGTACAGTGTCTGCACATAATAAGCTTGCAACGTTGTTAACTGTGTAATTACTTTAATTGTTTAAAGAAAAGCCCTCTTTAAGACCATTCTAATCCTTTATTTTATCTGTCTGTAATGTGGAAGAACAGCTACAAGGGGAGGGAGGAATGAAAACTGCTACTGGGAAAGATTTGGTTTTAATATCACAGAGGGTCCGTGGTAACAATATTTTCACACGTGCTCACTAGAAATTACTCTTTGCTTTGAGCGAGCTTTAAAAATAAAATTCCAAATAAATGCCCGTGGGATTCCAAATGACTTAAAAAGCTAAATCCATTTAGTCAGGAGAGGGTGGGCATACAGATGTCTGCCAACCAAACACAAAATCTGCTCAGAATATTAAGTTACTTATTGAAATATTTTGAGAAAGCTGGAGTAATGCCACGCATTAAAATTTTCCTAAAATCTTTGCTACTCCTGAAAGGAATAGAACTGAATACTGACTTTTTACTCTACAACCAAGGCTCTTGATGTCATTACAATGTTGTCTCCTAGATATTTCTATTCTCTCTCTCTCTCTCTCTCTCTCTCTCTCTCTCTCTCTCGTGTGTGTTTCTCTGTATCCCCCCCTTTCTCTTTGTATGTCTGTGTCTGTGCATGCACAAATCCACACAACAACCACGGGTATCATTCTTTAGGAAACATCTTGTTTTTTTCAGACAGCCTCTCACTAGCTTGAGCCTCTCCAGATAAATGGGGCTATCTGACCAGCAAGCTTCAGTGATGCCCCTGCCTCCATCTCCCTAATGTGGGGACTACAGAAATTCATCAACACAACCAGGTTTCGGTGTGAATGCTGGGGATAAAACATAAGCCCCCCAGGTTGTGCAGAAAGCACTTACCAACTGAGCCACATCCGCAGCCCCCAACTCAGTCCTTACCTACAGTCTGAGTTGGCTCTATCAAGGTATTAGAACACTGTGCTTCACCAACAATGATCTGCGTGAGTGCTCCCAGTGTTTGTGCGAGCACAATCAGATAATGTTACCCTCATAGGAGCCCCCTTTACTGTTAAGCATGCCAGCTGCTGTGAAGCGGTGGCTTTGCTCAGCCTACCTGCCCTTTCTCTGGTAGTCATTTCTCTGTGTGTCCTTCTGAAAGAGTGACCACGAACTGTAATGATTTATCTTTTCTCAAACACATTCTTGCCTCAACTCATCCGGTTCTCCCTGCAGAGCTCGATAAGAACTGAGCTTCGCTGGACAAACTACTTTTGCAGTTCCTGTTAAGCTAATTTTAAAGTTGGAAACTCTTAAAGGGTGGCTTTGTGCCTAGTTTCCCTTTAGGAAATATGCAATTAAAATGACAGGTATAAACAAACCTAAACTGAAGACGATTTGGAGGAACCGTGGTGTACAGCATGAAGAAGCTAAAACAGCATTGAGGCCCACTACTCTCTCAGCTGGGCTCCAGTGTCGCCCATTCACTAATACTGTATATTGGTGAGCAGAGTTCCACAGCTGAGAGTAATCCAGCTTGTAAGACCATCCAAGAACGAGGAGGTGAGAGGAGAAAGGAAGACTCTGGGATAAACGGGAGAAATGGGCATAGTATGAGGAAAGGGGCACAAAGGACTTGTGAAAACTTCAAATGCCCTCACTGCCATTGAGATCCAGTGGCGTTCACTTCACTAGTGAAACTAATAATGAAAACAGGTAACTCTGCAGGAAGAGAGGGCTGATAGCACAGAGGCGGGGTTGGGGTGTGAGTGAGAGCAGGGACGGAGCGATAGGGGATGCTGGGAGAAGATTCTTGGTAAATAACATTCTTGGTAAATCCTAGAACTGTGCCCCTAGCGCTTGCAATTAAAACAAGGCGATTTTTATTTTAAAAATAAAATAAAATCAGTATTTGTTCAAGTGAAAATGCTCCAGGGTTCTCAAGCTAGCAGCCCCAGATTTTGGCTGGGAATGTGATTTCTTCTTAATGGTACCTTCTAGCACAGGTTTAGCTGAGGATGTATTCAGTACAGATCAAGAGTGGAAACACACTAAAGGAAAGCACACATCTGAGTTTCTAACTTTATATACTATATTTAAAGACAGAGAAATCTAGATATTGAATACAGCTCTCAGATAACACAGTTAACCATTCACCATTACCAAATGTGTAATCAGCTACAGATATTCGCCACCTCGGGCATGGAGAAAGCCATACCAGGACTCATGGAGTGTGAACAAGAATCATGTAATAGTCTTTATTTTGAGCTCTAGAGAAATAAATAGGAATTACCATCATCTGAAATTCTTTCTAATTTAATTCTTGGGATTCTTGCTATACACGCATGTGAATATCAGGAACTGAAAAAGGAAATGTTCATATGTGACCCAAGTAAGGGAAGCTCTGTCTGTTATGAATGCAAATAAGCATATCCCCCTCCGGCTGTGATATGTGCCAAGTGCTGCCTCAGACCTGTGAGACACCACGAGGAGCTCAAAGCATGCCCCTCAAGGCCTTATCCTAACACGGATTTCCTCTGCCTGGTAAGGTCTGCTAGCCAAGTAGTTCTCCTTGTCAACTGACAAAGTTCAGTTGTTTTGTTTTGTTTTGTTTTTCCATAAATGAAGAACCATGAGATTTATCCAAACAAATGAATTACATGTCCCACTGGAAATAAAGGCCAGCTCACAGAGCCTCCTCTACAGTTGCTGGTTGATACTATGTTTTAGCCATGACTGGCATGTGTCCATGCAGAGTGTGTGGCTTTTTCCTGGTCCAATGATTCAGTCAGTATGATTCATAAAGTGTTGTCTGCTTTTGGGTATCTGTATCTTGGATATTTAGGATATTTGAATATTTTGGATATTTGGCTATATTGACACCTGTCTTTGGATTGCATGTAGATATTCATCCATCCCTGTGATCTAATGCAGGTGACCACTGCCAGAAGAACGAATCAAGTTCAAGTGAGCTGCTGGCTCAGTTTCTTTTCAGGTCATCACAAGACTGTGTCTACATCTGCTTCATTTCTAGGATCCACACAAGGTTTAGGAAGCATTGCTTGGTGAGAATGTGGAACACTTGTGTGGAGTCTGTTTTCATGTTGACATCTGGCATCTGAGAAACGCTGGGAGGAGAAGGGCAGATTTTTGCAGAGGAAGACCAAAGAGGAATTACTAAGTTCTAACATTCCTGGCCCCACAGTTCCCCTCCTTCCAAACCACTCCCACATCATCTCCTCCCACCACAAAACATCCACTCAGTGCACATTTCCCAGTCTGTGAACAAAAGGAATCCGTGCTCAGTGCCACACTGAGTGAGCTTTACACACTGATGCTTTGTATCTGCTCCGATGGCATCTAAGGACAGCGAGGAATCTCTCTGTGGGATGTAAATGATGATGCCAAAGAAGAGAAGGCCTGCCTGGAATTCCACATTTGCTTTCATGCTAGAGGAGGACACATTTCATAGCACAAGCTTTTCTCTAGGTATCCTGTAAGTAGAATGTCTATCTTGGAATCCTAGTAATAAAGAGAACTCACAGAGACATGATTTGTTTGAGTATTATGTCATTTTTAACAATCTCTAGAGGACTGCAACTCCACAGATTTTAAGCGTCTCTATCATTACAACAATGTAATGCTTGGTTGAATAAAGCATCGTTGTTTAGTGTAGAGTTATATTAAAATAGAAATGTTTATCAGGTCACTTAGAATAGTATAAGAAAATATTGTTTTCTTTTTTAAGCAACTCCTTCCTTGAGAAAAAGAATATAAGATGCTTAAGAGATACAAAATAATTCTGACAATTCTCTCAATGGAAAGGGATGGGCGCAGTGCAATATTTTTGCTACTATAATGAGGAGACATAGATCAGCATAAGGTGCTCTCAGAATGCTAGTCAACTGCAGAAGAAAGCTTGAATATCTCAACATTGCACCATGACGATTGCAGAATAAATTCATCAAAATTCATGTATACCACAGGAGTTTTGATGTGAGAAACTTGTGAGACTCAGGCTGTGAGCACCAGTAGCCAAAGAGCTGATATGCAGCACCAACTGCAGCACAGAGGAAAGAAGAGAGACTTTAATTATTGCTCTTAATTTAACCTCCAGACAATTCCTTTAAAAAATCCCAATTATAGATTAGGATGCTCAGATTCAGTGAACTTTTATGCTTCACAGAATGTGTGTTCTGCTGAGCTGTCACATGGCAGATCTAGGAAAGACTCAAGGTTATTGAAACCTCAGGACCTCGAAGCAGTGCTCTTTCCCACACCATGAAGGTGAAGGCTTTTACAGGGTTTTAATATGCACAACATATTAGATTCTTGGCTCTCATAAAAACTAAGGAATTGAAGCAGAATCAGAGGGTGCATATTTACGATTGACCGTGAGGGAGAACAAAGTCCTCTGGGCCACTTAGCTGAGGCCACAGTTCAAAATATACCAATTGGTTATCTAATACGAAATGGTCAGCCTGAGAACATATATAAAAGTAAGATTATATAGATTCACTGTGTTGTACTTATGTAGGAGTACAAACACACACACACACACACATATGTACACATATAATATACAGCAACAAATAATTAAAAGGGAGCTATAAATTTGAAAACAAGCAAGGATGAATATGTAGGAGGATGTGGATGCAAGAAATGGACAATCATGTGATTACATTATAATATAAAAAATAAAAACAAGTGATGTGTGTGTAAGAGATAAGAGTACTCTTCTGTGGTAGAGAATTTATTAGCACCTGAGAGGTCATGCATTCAAATACTCAGTATACACAAAAACAAGACACCAACCACTAGAAGCTGACCTGAGAACTCAGCTGTCCATATAGCCTCAGACTCATTGCATCAAATCTCACTTAAATCTCCCCTCCTTACTAACCAGAATTCCCCACCTTACTAACCAGTATGCCAGTAAGCGGATGCCTCCTCCGCTAAAATAGTCCCAGTGGTTTGAAAACACCAGTTCATCATAACTGCCACATTCATCCTTGGTGAACATGGTGAGAGCAGGCCCTTCATTAGACAGAGCTGGCCTGTACACTCACACCTTCCGACATGTTCCTGCTTCGTGCTGTGCATCCAGAGCTGGCCTGTACACTCACACCTTCCATCATGGTTCCTGCTTCGTGCTGTGCAGATATGGATGAACTCTTCACTTCTGTCCGTATGTCTACTCTTTGTATATCTGTGTATCCTCAAATTACCCTCCTCTCCAGCCATGGCACTCAAGCTCCTCCTTGAGTTTCCTAGACCACAGCATCCGATCCTTTACCATGTCTTGCCTCCTTCCTTCTGATGAGTTACACTTTCAAGTACAGACCTCAACCACCCAGTAAAAGAAGAAACTACATGTCCTCTGTGATGTGTTTCTAGGTAACATGGGACCAAGAGTGAACATGGAAAATGATAAGGCAAGATTTACAAAATATGACATTGAGGTGCTTTTAATTGGCCACTGAGTGCATAGTTTTTTGTTTTTTTGTTTTTGTTTTTTGTTTTTTTTTTGATACCTTATTTACATTTCAAATGTTTCCCCCTTTCCAGATCGCCCCGTTGGAACCTCCCTATTCCCTCCCCCTTCCCCCTGCCTCTATGGGGGTATTCCCCCACCCACCCACTCTCGTCTTCCCTCCTTGGCATTCTCCTATATTGGGGCATCTAACACCCTCAGGCTCAAGGGCCTCTCCTCCCCCTGATGGCTTACAAGACCCTCCTCTGCCGCACATGTGGTCAGCACCATGAGTCCCTCCATGTGTATTCTTTGGTTGGTGGTCCAGTCTCCAGAAACAACAGGAGGTCAGGGCAGTGGACACTGTGAGTGCATAGAGTTTTAATATAAATAATATTCATTTTAATTCTGTATACAGTTCTTACAATAAGCGTCTTTTTTTTTTTTTTTAAGTGTTTCATTCAAAACCCGGAATAATCCTTTAGATCTGACAAGGTCTATTATAGAATGCTAGCATGCCATACTCAATACCATAAAATTATATGCTGTTCAAGAAATAATATAATAAACTTTTTAAGCCGCCTACGTCCCTTGGTATTTTTTAAGACATCCATGTTGTTAGCGACCCATGCCTGATGAATATAGGCGGTTTTTACCACGTTCTGTTGACAATGGATATCATACTTACTATATTATGATTTGCCCTTGCAAATCTATTGGCAGATTTTATCTGTTGAGACTTGATAGTTACTAAAGCTGTCAATCAAATGGCTCACTTAGGATTATGCACAAATAATTTCAACACAATGAAAAAAAATATACTGAGACAGGCTGAGAGAAAAAAATTTATATTTTCTGTGTGTATAAGATGTAAAGAGCTAGCTGACTCTGTATGGATGATGCTTGCACGGATACTGATAAGACCACCTATTTATTGAAGAAAAAAAAAATCAGAGAAAATGGTGACCTGAAACTCCCAGACAATGAAATGTAAACTTGTGTTTTATCATTTTTATTTTGCAATGAAGTCTGGACTTTGTCAGTGAAAGGTAATGACAGTACCATACTGAAATGTGAACGAAGCTTAATTATGTTGGGAGTAAAAATGCCATCATAATGAATATCATTGTCCCTAGCACTTAGAGTCAACACAAAAGTAAGACATATTGAATAGCAAAGCGAGAGAAAGATAATTGGCTATTAATAAGGAATTTATTTCCTTCAAATGCAGTGAATTTCATTTACATCACACTCCATAAATAATCACCTCTAACACTTCAAGAGATTACAACAATTTATCACAGATTTTTAAATGCTACTTAGTGCAGATAATTAATCAGCAACAACTGATTGATTTGTAACTGTCTAATATGTTAAGGATAAATTTTGCTTGTGTTCAAAGCATCGTGACTTAGTTTTCAAGAAGGCATGTTTCAATTCATTGAAGAAAGTACAGCAAGCTCATGGTAAGGCATGAGTGCAGTGTATGTTTACATCAGGAGCTACATTGTGGATGTTACATTTAAACACTGTTTTTACTCCCACTTATGACACCTTCACACTAAAAGGAACCAGAGAAAGTCAACTAAAAATAGAGAGGGTGCTGTGCACAAGTTACTGAGGAACAAAGAGTGAGCCAATCACCCTCAGCACATCAGATTACCAGCACCCCTTGTCTGCTACCCAGGATGCACACAGATGTGTTGGTGCTTAAGGACAGAGGAAGCACCCTGGTAAGTAATATGGGTTGCTGGTGACATATGGCAGGTAGATAATATGGAGGGTAGGTGACATATGGTTCCAATAAAGAATTGGTTCCAGGATCCCTTGCATCTTGAAATATGAGGTGTGCAGGGCTTTATATAGAATCCTATAGCATTTGCACACAACACACTGTCTGTATTTTACATCTTTAATTCTTATAAAGCATTTGCTCTGTAAGTACTTGTCATAGGTCTCCTTCTTCTTCTTCTTCTTCTTCTTCTTCTTCTTCTTCTTCTTCTTCTTCTTCTTCTTCTTCTTCTTGCTTTTCTTCTTCTTGCTTTTCTTCTTCTTGCTTTTCTTCTTCTTGCTTTTCTTCTTCTTGTTCTTCTTCTTCTTGTTGTTCTTCTTCTTGTTGTTGTTCTTCTTCTTCTTCTTGTTCGTCTTCTTCTTCTTCTTCTTCTTCTTCTTCTTCTTCTTCTTCTTCTTCTTCTTCTTCTTTAATATTTTATTTACAATTCAAATGTTTTTCCCTTTCCAGGTCTCCCCTTTGGAAATTCTATATCCCCTCCCTGTCCCGTTACCTCTATGAGGGGATTCCCCCACCCACCCACCCACTCCCATCTTCCCTCCCTGGCATTTCCCTATACTGGGGCATCTAACACCCTCAAGTCCAAGGACCTCTTCTCCCACTGATGGCCAGCAAGGCCCTCCTCTGCCACACATGTGGCCAGCACCATGGATTGTTCCATATATATTCTTTGGTTGGTGATCCAGTCTCCGGGAGCATCAGAGGGTCAGGCCAGTTGACATTGTTGCTTCCTCCATGGGGATGCAAACTCCCTCAGCTCCTTCAGTCCCTTCTCCAACTCCTCCATCTGGGACCTCACCCTCAGTCCAACTGTTGCTGTGAAGTGACTCTTGGGTATTCCTAACTTTTGGGCTAATATCCACTTATCAGTGAGTACAAACCATGTTCATTCTTTTGTGACTGTGTTACCTCATTCAGGATGATATTTTCAAGTTTCATCCATTTGCCTGTGAATTTCATGAAGTCATTGCTTTTAATAGCTGAGTAGTATTCCATTGTGTAAATGTACCACATTTTCTGTATCCATTCCTCTGTTGAGGGACTTCTGGGTTGTTTCCAGTTTCTGGCTATTATAAATATGGCTGCTATGAACATAGTGAAGCATGTGTCTTTATTACATGTTGGAGCATCTTCTGGGTATATGCCTAGGAGTGATATAGCTGGGTCCTCAGGTAGTATTATGCCCATTTTTTCTGAGGGTCTGCCAAACTGATTTCCAGAGTGGTTGTATCAGCTTGCAATGGAGAAGTGTTCCTCTTTCTCCACATCCTCGCGAGCATCTGCTGTCACCTGAGTTTGTTATCTTTGCCATTCTGACTGGTGTGAGGAGGAATCTCAGAGTTGTTTTGATTTGCATTTCCCTGATGACTAAGGATGTTGAACATTTCTTTAGGTGTTTCTCAGCCCTACAAGTTTCCTCAGTTAAAGACCCAGAAATGAACCCACACATTTATGGTCACTTGATCTTTGACAAAGGAGCTAAAACCATCTAGTGGAAAAAAGACAGCATTTTCAACAAATGGTGCTGGTTCAACTGGCAGTCTACATGTAGAAGATTGCAAATTGATCCATTCCTATCTCCCTGTACAAAGCTCAAGTCCAAGTGGATCAAGGACCTCCACATAAAACCAGATACACTGAATCTAGTAAAAAGTGGGAGAAAGTGGGGAAAAGTCTCGAACACATGGGCACAGGGGAAAATTCCTGAACAGAACACCAATGGCTTATGCTTTAAGATCAAGAATCGACAAATGGGACCTCATGAAATTGCAAAGCTTCTATAAGGCAAAGGACACTGTGAATAGGACAAAACGGCAACCAATAGATTGGGAAAAGATCTTTACCAATCCTACATCCGATAGAGGACTAATATCCAATATATACAAAGAACTCAAGAAATTAGACTCAAGGTAACCAAATAACCCTATCAAAAAATGCAGAACAGAGCTAAACATAGGTCTCTTCTTATGGACTAAAAAGAGAGATCCATACTTATTCAGCACAGTGATATTTTTCATTTGTTTTTATTCTTGAGCATTGCCAATCTGAGGTTGGCTGAATTAACATACGTAGAATCTGTAAATATAGAAAAGACCAATTGTGCTATGTTTTGTTGGCATGGGAACAATTAAAAATAAACTCTGAGATAGCAATCTACAGTGTTAGAGGTATAACTACAGTGTGACTCAGCAGTCTCTGAGAAAGCTGTGGAATTCATAAATGGAAAAATGGCCTATGCACTCTGCTTTTGTTTTTATCAGCTACACAAACTTGGGCAAATTTTATAATATGAATTTGTCTGCTCACCTGGACTATGGTGAAAATATCAAAGAACACAATGTCCTTGAGAATGCTGTAATGCTAAAATGGAGCAGAAATATTTCCAGTATATTTTCCCCCAAAATGGTAACAGAAAGAGGGATAGATTTGTCTAACAGTAGCCTCAGGGTTTCTATAAGACCTTTCTATAGGCTGGACTTCTATAGGTACACTATTAGAACACATTAGGTCTATACAAACACAATAGGTTAGGTCTGATGAGGGAAACCAATCCCATTGATAACACATTACACTGAGCCTAAGCACATTCTAATAACTGCAGAGCATGATCTGAAGAGAACGCTGGCACTGTAGAGTAGCTGAGCCTGGATCTGGTACCTGGAACTGGCATTTCAGCAGGCAATATCATTCTACATTAGGTACAGTCCAGTCTGTCTAAAATGTACAGTCCAGACTGTCTAAAATGCAAATTAGATCATAAAAGATACTTCTTTTTTGCAACCTACTACAACCTGAAATTTTAATAACTTTCAGGAAAATATACTTATGAGTCCAGTCCCCAGTGGAAGTCCTGGGCTTGGGGTATACCTGGCAGAAAATATTCAGCACAAAGTCCGACTGTGCAGCCCTGTAGGGGACTTGGAAGCTTGAGCCTCTTTGCCCCCACAGCCACCCATCTTTTGTTTCCTATCCTTCACCTGTAAAAATCCATCAATGAATGGGATCCCATGCTAAGATACTGGATTTCCTAAAGAATCATTAAACATTGACATGGACTCTCAAAGCCAAACAGTCCAACACATGATCAGTCTAGGTGAAAAGAAAGAAAATGCAGAGAGAGATACACCCCCACAATTGAGCAGAGTGAGTCCCCAAGTCCACCCAATACAACAGCTCTTTCCAGACTCGTGAGTAGAAAAGAGTACCTGTTTGGTGCTGAGGTGTGGAAAATGGAGGCTGAGCAGAAACAAAGTGCTCATTTCAAGGGCACATCCCCCAGTCCCGTCAAAGTTGACTAGAGGCGGCTGTGATTAGGAGCTGAAAAACAGCCCCCAAATTCATTTGACCCAAGTTCACTAGACAACACTACAAAATGTTGTTTAACCTTCAACTTCTTATTAGAAGGGGGGGGGGGAGGACAGACAAAATCTGAGTCAGAATGAAAATGAAATTCAGTGGATAGACTTATTACTACCTACACAAGTGGGTGGGGTCATGTAGCAAATGCATCGTTCTCAGTCTGTCCTTCAACTAAGAATGGTTTGGAATTTCTAAATTGTAACTAATGGATTTGTATCCACTGTTTTCTCTTTTGAGACAAAGGGGTATTTGACTTCTTGGTTTGCAATGTTTGAAATATTAATTTCTCTTCCAAAAAATAGATGATAGAACCCTGATGCAACCTTAAGCATGTCAGAGGAATAGCATCTTGAAACTGTTTCCTTTAAAATGTGCCTTTTCTCACAAGATTTCCAGGCTTGGAATAAGGGCGGAGGCACACATACATCCAAAGAGAATCTTAATTATGGGTTCCATACATTGATAAGTCTCAGGGTCTGGATGCAGGGATGGCTCTTTATTTTATACCAGCTGTAACAGGCATTTTCCTACTGGATATTATCAGGTGCATTGTTACCAGAGACATGAAGCACTAATTACAACACACCAACTCTTCCTAGACTCTGGCTAGACATATATTTCTTGTGTTTGTCACTTGTGATCAACGAATCACATAAAAGTCTAAGAGGAAGAGACCTTTAGGACCAACAGCCAGCACCAATCCTCACCATGAGAAAACAGAATGCATTTCTTAGCCAGCTTAGACATGTTCAGAACTGAGGCCCATTAAGCCTGAGGCTCTGTTTCCTGGAAGAAATCCCTGCCCTCATCATCCCCAGTGGCTGTATGAAAGATGCAAAGGCTTATCTGTTGGACCAGCCTCAAGTCGTGCCAGAAATAGAGATAGAAACATATCACTCAAAGTCTAGTCATCAACTGTAAAAATATACAGTGCCTAAGATGGCAGTTCCTTTGGTGGGCTTGCTAACCAGATACTTCTGAAACAAACAGAAATTAGAATTTGAAAAGCAAAGTAAGATTTTTTGGTGGAGAATGCACATATGAATTCAGTTTGCTAAAATGTGATGGCACATCCGTCCATCTTCCACAGTCCTGGATATTACTGATCTGATTGCTGAGAAACACAATTTAAAAAGTACACAGTCTATCTGTGTGACATCAACATTTATAGAATGTCATTTAATACTCTAGCTCAATTCTTCATGAATAGTATTAGTTATGAACGGAAAGCTTTTAGGCACCACGAAAGTAACCTTAAAAATCTTGTTCATGTTGTGCAGTTACCCATGGGGTACGTATCATTATCAACTCTGTTTTTATAGAAGAAAAGCTAAATTTATTAATACAACTGAATTAAGAAGAGTTATCAAAATTTAATTTTTAATAGTCAATGCTCCGAGTAGGATTTAAAATACATAAAACACAGAACAATAATTGTACTTTGATAATGTATCTTTATTATCATTAGTATTATCATT
Organism: Rhynchomys soricoides; assembly: GCA_019843965.1. Lineage (NCBI taxonomy): Eukaryota > Metazoa > Chordata > Mammalia > Rodentia > Muridae > Rhynchomys > Rhynchomys soricoides. The sequence continues at coordinate 2,660,868 of JADRCH010000212.1, read as the reverse complement.
AGAATAAAATTTCCATTTTTCCCTCTGGCACAGACTTTATCTGGACTAAAAATAAGTAACTTTACTTCATTCAGACACTTAATTCAACCCAGCTGACAGCCCCCATTCAAAATCTGTTTTCTTTGTACTAAAATTAGTTTATACTGGTGGTCCCAAGGGGAGATGGTTGATTTGCCCCTCCTTAGGAAGACATTTACCAATGTCCTCATTGTTTCTTCTCACAGCTCACATGAGGGGTGGGTACCACGGACGTCTAGTAGGTCAAGGCTGGAGATACTGCTAAGAGCCTGCAGCATTCACACAGAGCTCCACAACAAAGAATCAACCAGCCTCTGTAAAACTGTACCACTTTGAGTCTGAACATTATGCTGGTTTATTGGCTGGATCTAATGTTTTACCCATGCTTCCTTGTAACATGGACATTTGCCATGTCAATATTGAAGACAGAATATCTGCCATTGCACTCCTGAAGACTGACATGGGTAAAACAACCTTGCCCAGGATAACCAACCCCGATTATCACAGTAATGATATCAAGCCATATTCATTGATCTTGCTCACACTCAAAGGGAGGAACTCTAGAGAGCTAATCCACCAAAGACTGAATCCCGGACAAAACATATCACACTCCTTGGTTGGACACATGGTGCCTTGCTAACTGGGACTTGCTTAATTACCTTTAACCAATTCTCTCAACTCATGCAAGTTAGTGAGTTTTATGTAGTGATACAGACATGCTGTGTTAGACAGAACTGTACAAATGAAGGCATATGCTCTCAACCCAGTGACCATTCCTCGGTTATTCTTCAGCTTCCTCTTAAGTGTCTATGAGTAATCAAATATTATCTCATGTGTACAGCAAGTAGCACAGAACTCAGGGGCCGTGTGATTGGTTATTACAAAAAGTGTGAGAAAAATAAAAATAAAGTGTGTGCATGAATCATGGTGTAATTTACATGCTCACTGGCTGTCCGTCTGTCTAGCTATGTGTCTGTCTATCTAATGACTTTGTTTTTCTGAGATTTATTCTCTGTATTGAATAACCTTACTCAAATGAAATGCACGGCAGTGGCTTCAGCAGTCATTTTCAGTTTACCACAAAGCAGTAGCTTATAGAGCATTGTGGGAAAAAACAAAAAAACAAAAAAACCTAACTTGACCAGGAGAGAGCAAAGGGCCTTCATTTTCATAATGAAAATTCAAACCCAGATTGGTTTGCTTGAAAAGTTTCAACGTAGACACATCTTGAATGAATTATGCTTTTTTAAAAAAATCATGTGAGAGTGAACAAAGAGCCAGTGAAGACAGAACTGGGAGCTGTAATTACTTCCATTCCCTTTTGAAAATAAGGGATTGGTCTGATTTTAAACCTGTCCAAATTATCAATTATTTTTAACAATCATCAGTGGTTGGGTTTCCCCCCTTTACTTTAAAACTCAAGAACTCTTCCATGGGGTAAAACTTTAAGACGCTCACAAACTCAAAGCACCTAATCATAGACCAGGACTAACACAAAGTTCTCTAGGGAAATCTAGAAAAAGCTTTCTCTTCTGTTTTCCTGTCTTAGCTCCTGGTAGAAAAAAGATGAACTTAAATAAATGGTTGTCGTCATGCCAGTCCCACTCGATGCTTCAATTGGTGTTCTATTCTAGGAATGGGGGAGGGAAGGTCACTGTCACAGCCAAGCCCTTGCATCAGGAAGCAGGACCCTGGCACAGGAAGGGGCATTCTCTTGCAGCCAGATAAAGTCCACTAGCGTAGGGTAGAGTGCCGCTCAGGACAATCACCCTCACACCCTTCAATTCCAACCATGACAGCAAAGCAAAGGGAGGAGGAAGATATGCCTGCAGCTGTGTGCTAAATTCCTAGTGCCTCCAACACAATTCAAACCTTCCCTCTGTTATTAAAAGCATTTCGACATGATCCCACAGTCTACTTTTCCATCCAACTATTGTCTAGGATGCCTTTTGATCCAGAAGGCATTTATATTGTTTCTTGTTAGAAAATAGCCCTGCCCACAAGGGGAAAAAAATAAAGAAAACCTGCTCTCTACAAGGCAAGTGAGCAACTCCAGGGTGTAGGATAGCATTCGGAAAACCACAAAGGCATCAGTATCAACACCTTCCTTCTCAATCTGGATGAACCACAACCCACTCAACTATTTATTTGAATTCCCTTGAAAGGCCTGCCATTAACAAGAGGGTCTACTCTTGTTAACACTAGCATGAAAAAGAATCACAGGCAGGTCAAAGTCAGGAGTCATGAGATGCAAAACCCCTAAACTGAGTGCTTCAACACCAGATAGTGAAGCAGCTGTTGCCAGGTGCCCAGTCAATGTGTCTGCCCTTCATTCTATTAGGAAATGGATTATGGTACCTGTGGGGGATTCTACAATGTACATCTGCAGCACAAAGTGAAGACCACAAAGATGGTGAGTAAGCATTAAACCAGCCCAAGTGGCTGGGTCCTCATCAAGAACCTTGACCCAAGTGCTTTACAGACAACAGAAAAAGCAGTGCTTAAAATGTACAGATGTGGCAGGAAAGCTGAGGCCAGAGGTTCAACCGCGAGAGAAACCTACCACACAGCATCATTTGATGTTACTTACGTTTTGTATAATGCTTACAGGAATGCTAGTGGTCTGCTTCACCTCCTTGAGCGGTATTGTAAAGATATGATGCTGCATAACATCGTATGAAAGATAATCGTGAGCATAGCTATGGACCCTAACTAGACAATGTACTTGCTAGGTATATCCTAGTCAGTGAGTTACTTATGCTTGGTAAAGATACACTTTCAGGTCATTTCATTCTAAAGGCTAATAGTTACATTTATATGTTACTGAATCTTTTCTTTCTTGCCACTTCTTGTTAATTTATGTTTTTCCAGACTCTGGTGCCTGAGCCCATTTGTTTCTCCGTCTATCTGGACATATGAACCAGCTTCAGCAACCTTCACATGGAGTCTTGTTTTCATTTCCCATGTGCTTCATTGGAAACATGAACCAGGTGTCAAAGGTTCTCTCCACAGTTCACAAGGCTGGGAGATGCTCCTTCATAGGAGACCCTAAATCATGGTAGCTTCCTAAATCAGCTTCCTTGCTCAATTCTAAACAGACTAGGTTTGCTAACAGAACCAATTCAGAATCTTCCCCATGCCTTTACATTCATATTCACAAGAATATGATTAAGCACTATAAATACTGAAAAACAGGAGATTAATCTCAGCAAACATCCAAGGTAAAGTCAGAGAGCAGCAGATAAGACATAGAGGCCCTGAATGCCTGGGGATCCCTTCTTCAGCCAGGTCAGTTCTGATCCTAGCAAGGACATTAACTGGTCCTGACTTTTAAACTGTTCAGTCCTTCAACGCACATGCACACATGTGTGTGTCCTTCAACACAGTTTGCTATGTTAGCTGCAACCTAAATTACTGCACCTGTTGGCTGCTTATTTCTGGTTTCCTTTCTACATTCCCCCAATACAATGAGGAAGAAGGTATGGTGGCCCTGCTGGCTCACATTTCAGAGGACAAGAACCAGTTACCAAATTCTCCTCCTCTCCTCTACCTGTTCTTCATACAGAGACACTGGCAAATGTCCGCACATGCACACACAAATACATACATGTACAAACAGACATACATGCACACACATAGACTCACACACTCACATATACATGCACACACATATTCATAACATATATACACATGTGTATATGTGTACACAAACTCACAGATACACATAGAAACACATGTATACACAGTCTAACACAAACTCACAATGCATACATACACATGCACACAGATACATAGACACACACTCTCACATACACGAACACACACAAATATACTAATACACACATATAAACATTCTCAAATATGCACACACTCATATACATGTATGTGCCAAATTAATATAGATATTCATTTCTTTACTAGCCTAAGCATGAATATAATTTACAAATTGCTATGTAATGACACTTGCTAATTAAGGTTAATTAAGATTTTCTTAAGTATTAACTGTACTCAATCTTATTTTTAGATACAGCATACTATTTAATTCAGCTTAATTCACAAAATATTACTAACTAAATCACAATAAAGTACTTTTATACATACATACATATATATATAATGCATATAACATTTATATAATGCATATAACATTTATCTGCTGGAGCATTTTTAGTGAAATATGAAGTTTGTACTAACTATAACTTAAGTAATTAATGTGTTAAAGGATTCATAATTTTATCCATTGTACAGATTTATAATTTACATGACTTTAGAGAGAAATATCCATTTGCTTATGCTTCTCTATCTTCCTCAAGGAAGGCAGAGCACAGCCAGGAGGACAAACCTGGCCACCAGCTGACAAAGTGTTGTTAGAACTCTGCCCCATTGACACACTGGCCATGTGGATGGGTTTTGCACCATAACGGTTTAGTTCAGTGGAGATCATGCCACCCCCAAACCCTGAACACACACTACCTGTTCCTTTACAGCTTGAGATGGCCCATTTCTATTCTGATCAAATAAGCCAAGGCACTTTAAAAATAATTTTTCTTCAAGCTCTAAATTAAAATATGATACCACCATGTTCAAAAAAGCAATGTTATTTCTAAATGCCTCTTTCTCCTTTCAAAAATATCAATAGAAAAGACAATTTGCAAGTGCTATGAAACAAAATTTTTTTTTTTAAAAAAAGAAACAACCTCATAGCATGTATACTATCTTAAAAGACTTTAAAAACCCAGGGGGAATCTTAAAATATATTTATACAATACTTCATTAATCTAGGGGCACTAAGCTCACAAGGTAATTTGAAAACGATGTCTACTAAGAAGACTACACACAAAGATATAGGGGGGGAGAAGGAAAGAAAAGGGTCTCCAAGAGCCTGAAAGGACTTAAGTCTGGTGCCTTAAGTGAGGACCGGACAAAGAACGGGGAGGACTGAACCCGGAGACACTGATCGTCTGTTAGGGCCCACGGCCAACCCTAGGCTCTTCTGTAGGGGAGGGTGGGCAGAATCAGAACATCCAAGGAGGCCACAGAAGTCTTGAGCCTTTCTCTATTGTTCCTATCCAGTAACCTGGGCCAAGAACAGGGCAGAAGCCATACAGGCTGCCTGGTGGGGAGGAGATAGAGGATGAAGCAGCCAGAGAAGAGGAGATAGAGGACGAAGGTACAGAGAAAACAAATGTGAAATTGTCCATGGAGGTTTTAAACCTGCAAGCAAGCCCAGTTTCAAGAATTGAGTTCATATCGCTTCTTGGCCTTTTGGCCAGGATCAAGTGAAGAATTGAGTTCATTTTCTACAATTAGGGGTGGGGATGATTCTTTTTAAATATTAAAATAGAAACAAACATAGCAAAAAGCAGTTATAAGATGAATGGACTGGAATGCAAAGTTAACAAATGAGAGGTCCTGATGAGAGGAACCCAGCAGAAGCTGATGCATCTGTTTCATCTCACTGAGGACACACTGATGCTGACATAGAGCTCATGTGAAGAAACAAAACAAAGGGCAATTGTCTTTCTACAAATTAGAGACATTTGCTCTGGAACATATTAGAGACATTCGCTCTGGAAAGAGGCTCTTAGCCAACTGACATTTTCATCAATTGTTAAAGCTTCCAGGAGACAGGTTGATGGTGGTCATAACACATCTTTATTATGAGTCCTGTTTTACAGATATTTCCTAAATTCTGGCTTTACTTCCCATCACACCTGACATTCGTTTTGAATCAACTATTGAAACTTACTTATGAACATAGTACATGTGCCTATAATTATGTATTTAAGCACACAGTGGTACAGGTACACAGACAAATATATATGCATTGTCTAGTTACTATGTCTCAGGTTTTAAAATAAAGGTATGAAGATAAAATGGAAGATATTATAACATAAATGTTATTTTAGATTATAATTAATCAAAAGTCTTTTTTTTTTTAAATCTTCATTTAACGGCATGATATGATGGTACAGTGACTTAAAATTCTGTTTAGTAATTCAGATTTTACAATCAATTTGTTCTGAGTTTAGTTTAAAAAGCAATTACATGTAGTTGCCACAACCGGACATGCAGATGTAATTTCATTGTTGGCAGTTTGTCTTAAATTACAATGAACTACTTTTCTAATGTTACCTACAAATACATAATTATTCTTGTCTAAAAATGCCTAACATATCCCAATCCTCAATAACATCAACATCTTTCATTCAAAATTTATCTTATTTTTACAAATATGAGCTTAAGCTACAGAGAAACCTTCCATTTGAGCTTTAAAGGCATGTGTTAAAGCATATGTGAAATATTTGATATAATTTCATAAATTTCTAAATCTGTTTTACAAGATTGTTACTGTCACAACAACTGTCATTTTCAACAACAAATTCACTAAGTCCTGAAACCTGTGATTCTTCTGCTAACCAGGCTCACTACTCCCAGCTGCCCAGAGCAACAATAGTAGTTAGGTGATGTCAAATGTTAAAATGATGATAAAGTGCATAAACTTTGTGGTGATTTGGATAAACATGGCTCCCATAGGTCCACAGGGAATGACAATATTAGGAGGTGTGGCCCTGTTGGAGGAAGTGCATCACTAGAGGGTAGGCTTTGAGGTCTCAGAAACTCAAGCCTGCCTAATGGCTCACAATTAACTTCTGCTGTTTGCTGATCAAGATGAAGAACTCTCAGCTCCTTCTCCATGTCTGTCTGCATGCTACCATGACAATAATGGCTAAGCCTCTGAAACTGTAAGCAACCCTCAATTAAATGTTTTCCTTTATAAGAGTTGCCATGGTCATGGTGTCTCTTCACAATAATAACACCCCAGCTAAAACAATTGTCATTTCTCATTATCAAATGCCTTCTCCCCATTTTTATACATCCATTGTACAACTTTAAGCCAACCACTACCCTTTTGTGAAAGAATATCAGGGGATTCCAAACTTAGCAGCTGCTAGTATGAACATGATATATGAAATCCACAAATCTAACAGGTATACTGAGCACGAAGCCTTAAAGAAATCTTTTCAAGAATAAATACAGTGTCCAAAGCCATGTGCCCAGTAAATGGAGGGGGAGGGAACTTAGAGAAAAAATTGTGCTTCCTTTCTTTCCCTCTCCCTCTCCCTCTCCCTCTCCCTCTCCCTCTCCCTCTCCCTCTCCCTCTCCCTCTCCCCCTCCCTCTCCCTCTCCCCCTCCCTCTCTCTCTGTTACCAGGAAAGCATACACAGTACGCACGTGGAGGTCAGAAAATGACCTTGTGTCTATCCTTGCCTTCCATCTTATTGAATACAGGATCTTTTTGTATCCCAGACTAGCTGGCCTACATGCTTGCAGGCATACTCTGATCTCTACCTCTCACCTTACCTCGGAGTGCAGGAATTAAAAACTCAATGCTCCATACCTATGACCATGTTATATGGTAGCTGGATTTCCGAACATAGGTCTTTATGGATGTATGACAAATGCTTTACCCATTGAGCAACCTTCTAGGTCCCCCATGCTTTCTCTTTTATTGTCTCATTATTAATAAAAATTATAGAGGGGCGGATGAGTTAAAGTTGCTTCATCTCCATAAACCAAAGGGAATCTTTAGCAAAATAAACCCCAGAAGAATTCTTGATGGGAAATCTGTTTTTGTCATGATTTATTAATGAAAGTTGGTGTGGAAAATCATATTTGTTTGAAAATTTACACTCAATTCCTTAGCAGTACAAAGAGTAACCACCTGTGTGAGTTCAATGGATAACTGAAAACTGGTATCAGCATGAATCAGTGACTCCCAAGGAGGGGCAATGTCATCCCAGGAACACATGGACATGTCTAGAGGCATCATTATCATGATAAGCATATTGAGGAGTTACAGTTACCTACTAGATGAAAGCCAAAGATGCTGATTAATATCCTGCAATTCATAGGCATTTTCCCATAGCCAGAAACATTCAAGTCAAGAATACTTAAAGGGTCTAGGCTCTAGGGAGGAATTGAGCTACATATATGTAGCAGGAGATGTCCTGCCATGGCCATCTGATGACCCATAGCCCCTCTGACCCCATTTTATGCCATAATGTAGAAGTTAATGTTGGAGAGGCTCTTGACAGCATCTCTATAATCAAGGTTAGTGCTTGAAGCTCCTGAAACTTGTCTATTAGAATAGGAACACCTAGAGAGCCCTTGGAGTGTCTTTCACCCTCAGCAGAATGCAGTCTATTTGCCAAAACAATTTATCTTATAATTCTGAAAGATGGCAAATGAACAACTTGAAGAAATTCAGGAAACCACTTCCTTTTGAGAAAACACCTTGACTAATTCTCTTTCACCTTAAAAGTGGCCATTTATCCTATCTCCTCCTATAAGGCCAGGGAAAAAAACCAAATGTTTTCACATTTCAAATTACAAGAGAAAGTTACCACAGGAGAAACACATATGTGGTATGTGTTTGAGCACCGATTTGTCAACATTCTAGTTTCACAGTGACTGGGTTGGTAATCCGTAATTGCTACTTTTAATAACAGTGTGAATCTAATTTGTATTTTGAAATTCTACATGATTCTTGATCTCAGCTGGCCTCAGCATATACAGGTAGATTTTTGCTTGCCTACTTCTGGGTACTATTTAGTCACATAATATCTTTTGTTATTTTTCTTTCTTCATTTCCAAAATTAAGACAAATTTAAATCGATTTTTGATCTACCACATGTATTTTAGCTAAAGCACATATTGCAACTATAAGATTAAAAGATGCTTTCCTAGTTTTATTATAAAATATCTTCAGACAATCACATTATACATATTCAGAAGATTTAGGTGAAGACCATTTTTTTAAAATTCAAATATCACTCCATGGTTTCTATGATTCTAAGTAGAGCCAGCAGAAAAGATAATAGTGTACATTTGCTACATAACAATTGTATCAACCATGAAATGCATGATCACTAATCTCTACTGAAGGGAATTTTAATAAGAAGAATAACAGTTAAGTATTTAAACTTACAAATACCACCATGCTATTTTAAAAAGGGTACTACTGGGTCAAGAAAACAAAGTAAAAACACACAGAAATGGAGTCTACGAACAGCAAATGTTTCTAAACATTATAAAATTGCCAACATATAAAATACAGTCAATTTCTAATCTCTGTGGTTATAGAGAAGCTATTAATATCTTTGGTGTGGTCTAATTGGCCCTCAAACGTATTAGCTATAACATATAGCAATCTGCATCAAATAGATGAGACAGCAGCTGGTAAAATTCCAGTTACTTGAAAATGGTTAAATGTCATATATTTATGGAGTCCTTCTGGCATCAGGCTGAATGTGTGTGTGTGTGTGTGTGTGTGTGTGTGTGTGAAAGCTCAGAGTATTGTGTTTAGAGTTCCTATGGAAATAGGACATTCTTTCTGTTCTATTAAAAAATGTTCTTTCTAGAAATACATATTTCAAAATTTATAAGTATTGAAATTCTCAAAAAATAAAAAACAAATAAAAAGAAAAGCCATCTATGAAGCAAGAGTGAGTCCTCACTACGCAAGCTGTTTTCACACATCACATCAGCAAATTGTGAACAACTTCCTCTTTCTGAAGAGTCACAGACACAGCATTTTATTAGAGTAGAGCTAAACCACCATGACCAGTTTCCTCTTGTAAAAAGTAAATTGGACCCTGAGGCATATGAAGACAAGGGACGTTGGTATGAAGATGCTCTGGAAGGAGATGGCCTAGTGCCTGGAGTACTGGGTCTGTAAGCCTGACTTAAAACCAAAGCTAACAGCCACTGGAAGGTGGAGGGGCAGAAGCAGCCCCTGGATGGCCTTGGAGGATGTGCTCCTTGTAAGACCCAGACTTCTGATTCTGACCTCCTTAGTGATGAGACAGTGAGTCCCATCTAAGTGCTCTAGTTCTTGTTAATTTATTACAGCATGCCTAGCAACAGGACAGAGGTGGGAAAAATAGAATCCTAATCCAATTATCCTCCTGTTTTCATTTTTATCTGCTGTTTCCCAAAGAAAAATATAAAAGCTAGTATAGTTCACATTATTTTCGTAATGATGAATATTAAATAGGGTCTGTTATAGTTGGCATAGATTCTGAACAGGGTTTGAATAAAAAGTATCGCAGATTAAACTTTACTTTCATTTTAAGACCTCTGGGGTACGGACTGAAATGTGTACACAGTACAGGAGCTTTAAAGAGAGGTGATAAAATTCAAACACTTTAAAATGCTCCCAATACATGGTCTTCCAATGTCATTATCATTACTGCTTTAGTAATGAACTTCTGGTCTGCCCAGTATTGAAAGAAAGCTACCAGTCTAGGGACATTCATCCCTCCTGGAGCTACTAGGAGTGCAGAATACATTTATATTGTCAGTTAGACAAATCGAGCCACAGACAACAGGGCATTAAAAGCACATGGTGAGTTAGACTTGTTGTAACTTCAATATTAACTAAACACTCATGGTGACCTGGTTAAGATGGGGGACACGTTGATAGTAGCTGGACTCTTATACTTCAACATTTTAGAAGTAAATGGAGCCTTGGACATCATCTGGTTAGCCCTGTTGGGGCCAACAAAGCTGATTAGAACAGGGTACAGGAAAACTGTTGGGAAGTTTGAATTTAGCTGGAAGAGATCAGGCAAAAACCCAAGCCAGAGGAAAATTGGGAGTGAAAAACTAGAGGGTACCCTGGCATCTTCAATGAAAACTGTCCCCCATGGGCTCCTGTATTTGAGCACTAGTCCCGTTGACAGTGCTTACGTAAGGTTATGAAACCTTTAGGAGCTGGATCCTTGCAGGAGGAAGGGCATCACTAGGGGGTGGGATTTAAAGGTTTATAGCTTTATTCCACTCTATCTCTTCTCCCTTTGCATTGGTAGAAACGTGATTAGCCAGTTTCCTGCACCTGCTACTACAACATGCCTTCTCCGCCATTGTGAACTCTATCCAGCGAGACACTTACGTTGAAACAAACCCTTTCTTTCTCAAGTGGCTTTCCCTCATGGTAGTTTATCATAGCAACTAATACAGCAACCTTGCCCTGAGGAATGTTGTCAGAGACAATCTCTCTTTTTATTAGCCTACTATCCTGTGTGGATGCTGAGCAGGAAGTGGGGAGGGTCCCCACAGGAAGAGTTAGTTGGCAGGAGAGCTTTACCAGTGTTCCAACCTAACCTTGGCAGGGGCCAGGATCCAGTATCAACAATGGGCATCATTTTATGTATAGACTTTGGCTGAATTTCATTATTTGCACACACTTGTCACTGGAACAGATTTTGGGAGGGATGCCATTGATGTGTGACTCCTCTCTCTGGCCTCTTGGCTGAAAGAATAACAAGTCAAAGCTGATTCACAAGGAAGATATGACAACATTCACTGTGAAGGTGACAGACAGGCACAGCACTGAGTACCTGCTCCTTCCCTTATGGGGATTAGCTACAGTTGCCCAAAGGCAGGTGAAATGTCACTGGAGTTTTCTTGAGACTCATCAAGAGCATAGTTTAGGTGACAACCTGAGCTTCTCAACACTGCCACAGTATGGAAGTGACATTCAGAGAAATTTGCCACTGCCAAAGAGAGTTAATATAGCATCACACCCTTCTCAGAGACACAAAAACCCTGCAGTGCCCCCTCTACACAGCATAGTGAGCCCAATCCTGTCTCCTCCACGAGAACCTTAAGAATCATACTTCAGGATATCTGAGACAAATAAGCTCTGACACATCCTTAGTCGAAGGGTAATGCACCCAAAGAAAGGTTCTGGGTGGGCTGCAGTTACACTCTCATTCCACAGCTGGCTTGTTTATCCAGAGATTTCATTCCTCCTACTTTAAGTCTGAAGAAGGCAGAATTCTAATTGGTCCCTGCGCCCTCCAACTCCCTGCCCCTCTTATTTTTCTGACTTTCTCCCAGCAAACATTTACTGCCTTGGAGATGCAATGCCCACACTTCATCTCCAAATTTCTCTAAGGAAACATTGGTTATATCTGCTTTGCATTGATATATATTGCATTGATATATTGATTTGCAAAGGAAAGATTGCTTTATGTAACACTGTCATCAAGGATTTTACCATCTCTGCCTTACTTCTGACAGTGCAGAAGAGTCACCAAAACATACAGAGTTGCACTCATGTCCATATTGGCGAGGAGAGGGACATACAAAGAGGAAAAACCATTTTGTATATTTTTGTAAGCCTGATCCAAAGAGAAGACTCATGTCACCAGAAGTTAGTAGGATCTTTTCCAAACAATCATACATAGAGCAAGAGAGTTTTCCCGAGGGTTTTCCCCATATTATATATGCACCAGTGTGAAGACCTCCCAAAGACACACTCATTTGGAACCTGTCAATGTGAGCTGATTTCGATGAAAGATCTGCTGCATAGTAGACATATAAGGGACATAACCGTACGATCATCATGAGTTGGTCTGGTAGATCACTTCCAGTGGCTTGTGTCCCAGAAGGAAAGGAAGGTTTGAGATACTCTGACATGGGGAGATTCTTATGAAGACAGTGGGGGAGCTGATATAATAAAGTAAACCACATCCAAGGAATACCTGGAGCTGGAGAGGCTAAATAACTGGCCGGCCTCCATCCAGGTTTCAGACTTCTGGTGTCTGGAACTGTGTGGAACAAGTCTGTGTGGTTGCTCACCCCCAGACTTTGTACTACTTTGTTATGGCAACCTTAGGAAAATATTGTGCCCTAATGAACTATGTACTCAGATCTACTTTGCATTCTTTCTTAAGATCAAAACTGGTTGTAATATGACTTTCAAATAAGCCATATTTACAAGCTAAGTGTGTTGCTTATGAGTTAAATGACTCCCTCAACCAATGGAGAATTCCAGCAAAAGAAATTTACACATGGAACATAGATTAGACGCAGCACTAAAGACAAGAGTGTGATTTCAGAGTTGACAAATTGCAGGGAATAAACTTATGTTTCTAAGCTATATGAACAGTGCCAATAAAACAACTTTAGGAAGGTTTACTGTGAATGTCTTCCAGAAGAAAAAACATATTATCCAAGCCCTTAAGCTTCCCTTTCTGGCAGGTGTTTCAAACTTCAAATGAAAAACACCATGAGGGAAAAAAATTAATATTGTGTAACTGAAAAGCACTAGTTGCGAAAACAAGATTCAAGCCCAGACAGACCCATAGAATTCAAAGTATCCCACAAGGAGTCTAGGCTGCCAATTCCTAGAAACAATGACCTTGTTGAGTCTGATTGCTGAACAAACTCCACATGGTCACAGGAAGGCTGCAGAGCGTCTACGGCCCGTCTCAGACTTCCAGCTCAGGTCTGCAAAATGAGCAGAGCAATCCTGGTTTTTAAGGGTGTTATTGCGGTGTCATTAACAACAACTAGTTAGGTAACTTTAGGTTGTTGATAGCAACCCAGACTAAGAGAATTCAGGCTAAATCATTTTTTTCTCTGACAGAAAAACATGTGTATGAGTTGATATCGGTTTCTGTGATAAATTACCATGGTGAAATAAATTCTGTGATAAATTATCATGGTGGTGTAAGTGAATGTAATGATATTCTTTTCACAGCTCTAGGGAGGAAAAATCAGTATTACAGGGTCATACTTAAGGCACTGGCAGAGCTGAACTGTTGAGGTGCCGAGTAAGGAACCCCTCATTACCTTGCCCGTCTAGGCTCTAGTTGCTACCATAATGTTACTGTAGACCCATCATTCCAATGCTCATGCAATATCTCTTCAAGTCTCTGCTGCATCCTCCGCTTGCGTTAGTGTGTAATTTCCCCTTGCGTAGTTTTCAGAAAGACTGCTGAAATGTGTTTAGGGGCCTCAGAAGTACCCCAAGATGTCTTTTGCAACTCCAGTTCTTTAATGGGGACCCATCTGGACCACACACAGACACATTCCAGGTTCCAGGGATTCTGGCACAGTATCTGTTCAAGAACCATTTTCCTGTCTGCTGTAGTGTGTTCTTGGCTATCCTGCCAGCATCACAGGACCCTGCACATCCTGGAAAGATCAGAGACAGGCAAGATGCCCCATACCCATAGAAGCTGAAACCTGTACAATTTCGCAGTTAACCCTGATGCTGCTCTCCAGATATAGTGATATTCCTATAGATGTGACCCAGCACTGGGCCACACTGAATCCAGCACCTGCCTTTCCTTTTCAGTAGGACCAAAGGCTAGTAACTGAGATAACACATTTCATTCCCCACTCATTCTACGCACACATCTATTCTGTTCATGAACTTCACTCATGCACAGTAATGCCTAGAGCAGATTTCATGGACCACCACGATGTGGGTCTCAGAGCAGAAGCAGAAAACCTACCATTGATATTGGAAACACTTAGACAAGGAAATGTCTTTATAAACTAATACAGAATAGGTTGCTGCAAAGATTAGAAGTCTCAAGTTCACTTGCCAGCACAGAGGGGGACATATTCAGAGGGTAGGTGGGGGAAAAGACATATTCATTTGGCATCTTTCCCTAGATCTATGTGAGAAGACATGAGCTATTGACAATCTATAAATTCTTGCATTTTTTATAAACTTGTACGTTATGCATTCATGTGCATCTCTAACAATATAGGTAGATAATGTCTGTCATTTGGGACATCATAATGAAGTATAAAAAGAAATTCCAAACCATGAAAGAAACAGACATGGCCACTTAACATTTACTTTAGTTCACAGTTGCTCTCAACCGGCCTTACTTTGCAACACTTTGATACAGTTCCTCTTGTTGTGGTGACTCCCAACCCATACAATTATTTTGTTGCAACTTCATAACTATAATTTCGCTACTATTATGAGTTGTAATGTAAATCATCTGATATGCAATTCCTGTGGAGGTCATAACCTACATATTGACAAAGACTGCAGTTTAGGAAACAGAGAGAGAGAGAGGGAGACAGGAAGACAGGGAGGGAAGAAATGAGGACGGGATGGAGAAAGAGAAAGGAAGAAAGACAATACAGGGTCAACTGGACAAGCTGGGCTACATTTTGCATTTCTTAGTCATACATACCCGGTCCTAAAATGTTGTTACAATGCAAAGTAAACAAAAAGAATCTGAAAAATAGGACGTCAAGTCATCGAGGATGGAGATTCCGTTTTAATCACGACCCTTTATAGGACACATTTATGTTCATTTATAGGACACAAATATCAACATATTTGGAGTTGAAGAAGCAAACTTTCATAAATACATTTAGCAAACACTGGAGACTTTCAAGAAGAGGTGTGGAAGCTTGCATGCTTTCAGCAGGATTCTCAAAGAGACACAGAGGGGAAGGCTGAGCCAGGCTGAGGCAAAACATCCCATTTACCAGACAGAAATCACATGTTGGGGGAAAATTAAGCAGACATCATAGAAAATTGATAGTATCACTAACTGCAGTAAAGCCAGAGAAGCCACACAGAGATAAAGACCAGAATCTTTATAGTCTGCACAAATTTGCTCTTGTTGCTTCTATCCAAACAAATGTTGAACATTATCACCTGTGAAATTTGCATTTGGGACACACTGTTCCGGTGTAGCTACTTTCTCCGGTCTAGTTTTTCATCTCCATTTCCCAAGGATAATATGTAATTGCATTTCAGTGTTTTGTATTGACAAAAATAATCTTTACATAATTTGCCGCTCTCCCATTCTGAGCCTGGGACATGGGGAAAAGCTTAAGCTTCCTCCACCCAGTCAGTTTCAGAAACCACCTAATTTCCTTTCCTTTATTGGTAAATCGTCGGCATGGTGTATACTTTGTCTCCTGGATGCATTGGTGTCATTCCATTGCAGCCTCTGCACATCTTACTGAGAGAATATCGTCTTCATATTATTGCGTTCACTAATGTGAGCCCTGTCCTTAATCCAGATTAAATCTATATGATATGAAAAAGAAAAGCTGTTTTTTATGAAAAGTAAGCTGTCGGTCTTCTATCATTGTTCACAGTAAGAACTCTCAGGCTTTTACTGGCTATCTTTAACCGTTTACTTGGCATCCACACTATAAAGTAGGCATTATTAACAAGATGGTGTAGCTTTTCAGGAAGTTGGAAATATTGCTTACTCCTTTGAAATCCATTTCATTTCTTCATATACACACTCCCATGACCCAAACTCCCACTACTGATCTATCTTATTCTGTTTAGACATGCTGTGTTTAGCCGCCTGCAACTATGTATATAAATAATACACACAGATGGTCTTGGAAACAAGACATTTTCCTCAAAATGAATGTTCTTCCTAGAGTTACTGCCAATGCTGTATATGTAGTCACTTCTGATATGTCTCACCAAGCCCACTGGCCAGTTGGTTTTTGATTCAAATGCATGCTATTACTTCCGGTACTGACTATCATCAGTTTCCTAGAGAGAAGCTCTTGGTAACTCTGACATCCGTGTTGTCCTAGGGCCTGAGTGCACCCCTCTGATTCCATCCTGTGTGAAACCCAACAATCTCCGTTCATTTCCAATGGAGTGAGTCTCTATTTCCAGGACTTAATGTGTTAACCACACCCTGTTCACCTGTGTACCTTCCTTTTCTTTTCTTTTTCCCTTTTACTGAAAATGTATTTTTTTCTCACATAACACTTCTTGGTTGTGGTTTTTCCCTCCCTCTACCTCCCAATCTTCCAGACCATTAGGATCCACACCATTTCTGTCTTTCATTACAAAACAATCAGGCTTCTAAGGAATAATTTATACTACACTATACTAGGAAATTTCTGGTTTCTCATTTCTTTAGAAAGTCAATTATATCAAATGATGGTTTGCTGAAGCAGACACAGGTGAAAAGATGTTCTGCTACAGCAGACCTATGAAAGGATGCATGATGCTCAGAAAGAATACAAATCTGACCCCACAGATTGTAGGAGATCAAGCATTGGTGTGGCTTGCTCAGCCTCGCTTGTGTTCATTGATGACACACAGGATGTATTGGTTTGCCTTGCCTTGCATTGTTGAGCTTCACTTGTGGCGATGTCATAGAGAGGAAAAATCACCAAAGAATTTCTTGTGGGGTTCCTGTGGCTTCTTGACACTTCTGTGCACTGTGGCCGGTTGGCGAACCTCACAGTTTTTACTGGATTGATCTGCCCTTGCTGATTTCTGTGTCTTGTCTGCTGAGTAGACTAGACTGCAGTTGCTGATTAGTGTTTGGTGTTTGCTAGTGGACTGGAGTGAGGACAACAAAGATTTGAATCACCCTAAAGAACTATTTCTAAACAGGTCCACTTTCTGTACTAACCTTTCTTTTCACTGCCTCTATTTGGTGCTGAGCTACAGGGAAGGATGAACACTTATTAAAGTAGGCTTTGAAAAATCCATGCCAGTCATACTGTACTAATTATAATATAGAAACCTTGTCTCAAAACGACCCCAAAAGGAAATATAATAATTTAAAAAAAAAACCCTACATGTCTTATTAAAACAAAATAAACCAACAGAAGAGCCCAAGAAAAGGCATAAGAAACAGATTCACACACTCAGGAATTCCCTAAAAATATTAAACTTGAGTCTATGATATATACACAAAGGACCTGTAGGTTAAAAAGAGAAACATGTGAATATATATAATAAAAATATAGCAGATTTTAAAAAGAAAGAAAGAAAGAAACAAACAAAGAAACAAAGAAACAAAGAAAAAGCCCCGATATCACATTATGAGACAAGGAACTTCCAAAGATGCCCTTGAGTTCGTTTTCTGTTGGTCAGCCACTGCTTGGCATGCAGCCTGCCCTAAAGAGTACTCTGTTTCCTAGGTGAGACATTCGTAGACAAAACTAAAGTTTCATCTGCAATGGGTTATCAGCTGGAGATACCTTCTTGGTTAGAGATGGGGCTTTGTGCCTCCACTTCTCCTCTCAGCTCTAGAATCCTATCTGGTGTAGATCTACGTACGTCCTCTGCTTACTGCCATAGTCTCTGTGAGTTCATATGTGGATTGATCATGTTAATTTACAAGGCCTTCTTTCCCTGGTGTCCTCCATCTCCTTTGGCTCTTACACTCTTTCTGGCTCCTCTTCCACAGTGTTCCCTGAACCCTCAGGGGAAGGGTTTGATGGAGACACTGGATTTACAACTGAATGTTTCAAGGTCTCTCACTCTCTGCATATTGTCTGGCTGTGGGTCTCTGTATTCGTTCCTTTCTGTTCCAAGATGAAGCTTCTCTGATGATGGTTGAGCAAGGAATTGATCTACCTCCCTAGCTTGAGTGGGCTACCTTCATTTTCCATTGAACAGTTGGTGTTCCTCTTTGGAGATTTTACTAAATTTATTTTCCAAACTTGCCATTGGCATTGGTGTCTGAAGTCTTTCAAATAAACTGAGTGCTTGCATGCTCTGGGGATGGTGGTGGTGGTACATTTGTGTGATAATTTTCTGGTGAAATTCTCCATTTTAAAATGAGTTTTGTCTAAAATTTCCTCTGTTTTCTTGGATGTGTTGAATAATGTTCTTCGAAGTCATTCCTGCTAACTTAGCTGGTTGGGTTAAGTACAAGTTTCGCTCTGTTGTTTGTTTGCATCTGTCATACAGTTCTGTGTCTTCTTGCATCGACTCTGCTTTCCTGCCCTGACACAATATTAATGAGAAACTTTAAGAGTGATTTGCCTTTTTGTTAGGTTGACTGTGCTGGGTGTTGGTGAGCTGAAGAAAGGGCATAGCACAGTCCCTCTAGTCAAGTGGGGATTAAATGAACCCCAGACAGGTTTAATCTGGGGATTTGGTATTCAGTGGACCCTTTTCTGTTGTTTACTTACCACGATTTTTATTACCTGAAAGTGCCTGTGGTTTGAAAATATTAAATGGAAAACTTCCAGAAATAAAAAATAAATGAGTCTTTAAAGAATTCTAAAACCATCTTTACTTTTTAAGTTAAAATATTGTGACATCATTCCCCCTCCTCCCTGCAGTCCCTCCCACATCTCTTCCTCCTGCTCTTTTCAAATTCATAACCTTTAATTCTTACTGTTACACAGATAAATCTGCTAAGGCCATTTAGCATTGCTTGTATGTTCATTTCTAGGGCCAATCAGTCTTCTGCAAGATTGTTTCTTCTGTATACAAGATACCCATGCCAACAAAATCTCAAGAATCTGACTGCTGAAACAAGACCTGAACAATGCCAGTGCTGACATCTCAGCATGGACCGAGAGAATTGCATCAGGCTAGCCTATAGATGGTCTTCATCTACAGGCAATTAACAAGTGCTCACAGAAGAAGAATTAGACTTTCCTAGGGATAAGCACACTAAATTATCATAATTATGAAATCCATGCTTTCTTTCTGGATGACACGTTCCTCCTACATGCATGGGGGTATTCTCTCAAACTGTGAGGTACTTACTACTTGTCTCAGTTGCGAGATAGAGAGAGGTGGTTTGGGGGTACCTATAACCTTGGAAAGGTAGAGACAGTATTCCCATGCTGCATGTATTTTTGTCAAATATATCATTATGATTGTTATTTATGTTATTTAACATTATGATGTTAAATATCATTATAATTGTACAATTCTCATCTGGGTATAAGTATAGAGGCATGTTGTGTGTATGTGGTATGAGGATATGCAGCCATTATGGGCAGAAGTCCATATCAGGTGCCTGTTTCTTACTTTCCAACTTACTGTAGGTTTTTGTTCTTAACTTGGTTGACCTGGGATCCTTCTCTCTCAACCCTAAGTGTTGGGATCATGTGCTCACATACAAGCCCAACTTTTATGTGGAGCCTGGAGATCCTAAAGCAGGTCTTAACATTTGTACAGCAAGTGCTTCAGCAGTTGGATATCTCCCCAGCCAACTGTACGACTTCTCTAGTGCTTTTGCTAATCAGTCATGATGCCTAATTTATGAACCAACTTTACTACAATTATGTACATGTGGAAAAACCTAGTACTTGTAGGATTTGTTACACCCAGGCACCCACTGGGCGACTTGGAATGAATTTCATGGGATACAGGGTCTTGCCAGTGTTCCTCACTCACACTAGTTCCTACTATCTGGCTTTTCAGTTTTCAGTCAACAATTTATATCTTCAGAATTCCAGTAACATGGCTAATTAATTCTACCCTGTTTTAGGCTAGAAATTCTACCACTGGGCCCAAATAATTTCAAAGTTTAGAACCTCTTATAAGAAAGAGATCCCATGTGTTCACAAGGCATTGAGACTTCAGCTCACACTGTCAGCACACTGCATTTGTCAATATATGGTCTTCATCAGAAGCAGCTATCTCATCAAGGCTTAGCTTCTAAAAAAAAAAAGAAAGCCCAATGGACTTGTATCCTGCATGGTAATGACCTTTAAATCTTTTCTATTGCTCCAACATGACATAACTGGTGAGAGCCACAGTACTTGCCAACATTCCGCCTTCCGTCTTGCACTGAATTGCTGGAGCACGTAGCCGAATGCCATGCAATGTGGGCTCTTAATTTGTGTCATTTTATATCCTTTCCAGTGTTTCTCTTTTTTCTAAAGTAACTACTTTTGGTGTTATCAAGCCTTTTCAGTGTACTTTAGTTTACGCTTTTCCCAATTTCGTTTCCAACGAAATGATGCTTTCTGCTCTTGAAAATGTTCACATCTATCATCTGTCTGTCTATCATCTCTCTAGCTGGCTAGCTACTACCTCTATTGCAAACATGCTCTCTTTCCTTCCATATATATGTGTGTGTGTGTGTGTGTGTGTGTGTGTGTGTGTGTGCATTCAGAATATGAAGAATTCTTAAAGGATATACATTCATATATGTGTAAATATAAACATATACACATGTGTTCCATTTCTTATATTCCTAGAAGTTTCCATTGTTATTCAAAATTCTTGGAATTAAATTATTTATTGACAAATCGGTGATCACAAGGTTTTTCCTCTACTATCTTCAATCATAGGTATGTTTTCTTGAAAATCAGACATATTTTAATTTTGCCCATTTATTTAAATGGTGATTGAATTTAATTTTAGCAAAGGGCTGTTTAAGTACACTATGGAAAATATTAACATAAGCTCCTAATTTATGTGAATGTTTGAACAGAATACACTTGAAGAGAAATGTCTTCAAGCAAACTTCACTGTGTGTGCTCTAGAACATATTTACATAAATTTTGAATACTCCTAAAATTTGAAAATATAGATAAATGAAAATAAAGTGTTAGGTTGATCAGTCAACCTATATAATATAATGTGGTGCCACTTGGTGGCCTAGTTAGGATTACTATTGTGACGACACACCAAAACCAAAATCAACTTAGTGACGAGTTTATTTCATTAGCAGTTCTATTTATTACCAAGAGCAGTGAAGGTTGAAACTTAAGCAGGGCAGCAACCTAAAGGCAGGAGCTGATACAGAGGCCATGGAGGGATGCTGCTTCTTGGTCTGCAAATCATGGCTTACTCAGTCTGCTTTCTTACAGAACCCAGGACCATAAGTCTAAGGATAGCTACACCCACGATAGGCCGTGCCCTCACATACCAATCACTAACTAAGAAAATACGCTGTGGCTTTACCTTATGCAGGCGTTCTCTCTACTGAGGCTTCATCCTTTCGGATGACTCTGGTTTGTGTCAGGTTGACATCAAATTTGCCAAAACACTCGGTAAAAGGCTGATAACAGCAAAGCCAATGAGAACTGATGTAAACAGAGCATGTTTATCTACTAAAGAAGCAACATGCACTCTTAATGCTTCAACACAGGGCAAAGCAGAAATGGTACTTGACAGACATGCTAAATAAGGATAGTGCCCAATACAGCTGTACGTACAGTTGCTCTGCCCAATCCTGTCACGGTTCAGAATAAGTCCAGGATGACAAATGACTCAGGGGTTCACAGCCCTCTCATGAGGAGTTTCAATCCATTCAGTCTAAAGAAGTTAGAGCACTGTGACCCATATTTTCTCATTTATTTTTCTCGAGAGTTTCCCTTTCACTTCTTACTTCCTTCTAGGTAACTGCAAACCTCCAGCTTCCACAGTATGTAATCGCTTACCCAAATAAGGAGTGTATTGTTTACGTTAGAAACAGTGGGGTTTCCTGATGGAGCAGCTTGTCCTTCAGTGTCAACATTTGGGCGGGGTCAGGAAAGGTAAAGAAAATGGAAGCACGGCAGAGAGTTCAAAGCATGCGTTCTTCAGCACTTATATCAGGTACTAGGCCATTTTTTCATAGAAACGCATTCAAACAGCTGAATGAGCCCTCCATTAACTAGTGCCTAGTGATCGGTGGTAGTCAGACAGAGTCTGCCATCGGCCCGTAGGCATTTCCTGACCGCATTTTATAAAACTAAAGGACAGTGACAGCTGAGAAAAATATGCACGTATTTTCAATATTTATTTATTTATTTATGTATAGATTGCTTGAAAAGAAGAAATTCAAAATATGGCCAGGAACTAAGACATAAAAACACTTCATTTACTTCATTTGTTTTGATGGTGGTGGCTTTGTTTTTTGTTGGTTGGTTGGTCTTGAGTAGAAGTGACTGTCTGTGAAGTCAGGGTCCAGGACACTGAACAAACCTAAATAATATTCCTGAAACTCCTGAGCAGTGTCCATCATAGTTGAGAAACTGGCACCATGTTCAGGTCTCTGCTCAGAGCAAGGTACCCTGGCTTTGGCTGCCTCAGCATCTGCTGAGATCAGTCCCTTCTTCTGGAGAATTACTCTCAGTTGATAAAAGTCACTGTACTGGAAAGCTCTGCCACTATGTCTCCAAACAAAGCAGGAAGTTGGGTTAATTGAAGATCATGAGGAATTGTGTGTAAATGGGTCTCCTCTTTGCCTTAACATCGTGAGCCATGGAACTATTCATGACCCTCACTTCCCCATGTGATCTGGCTGAGGGTGCACTCCAGCTCTGAGAGCATCTCAGCCTGCTCCCTTTCTCAGCAATATTCTCCAGTTCCATCTCCTGAATCCTTACCTCAATAATCATACATTGTGAATTCCTGTGTCAGAGAGGGCACCATGGAAGCTGACTTGAAGCTCCAGTGTAAATTACAATTACAAAATAACATCTGTAGTCATTATAAACAAAGGGACACTAATCAGTCACATCACAACAGTACAAACAAGGTAGAGACGAAGCAGCCACTTTTGCTCTGCAGTCCTCCATACACCAGCCTAAGCTGAGCTCAACTACATATGAAGTGAGCGTATCGATGGGGTCCTAAGCCTGAACTACTCTCTAAGATTAGGATGCCGCCCAAACCTCCATGACTCTCTACAAATGAGATGCTGCTTTCTAACAGCTGAACACATGGCAGAAACTCAATAAAATATGTAGTCATTCTTTTACTGTGATTGGCAGCAGCACTATTCCACCATGGATTACATCTCCACCAAGTAAACGTCATAGCAAGTTAATAGGGACAGCTTTCCTTAAGAACACAGAAATAAGAATTATTTAAACAATGACTGAAGGGGAAGTAAACAGAGTGGAGAGTAAAATTCCAATACTGACAAGGACTTCAGGGTTAATCCCCATGTCTTCAGTCTCTTCTCCAAAATACACTGTGGAGAAAATTGAGGTCCGGATAGGTTAAGTGGCTTGTTCAGGGCACAGTGCTTATTATTCACAAAAATGTTAGAGGCATGAATAAGTCTGCTTGTGTACAGTAAAAATTAAAATAAGTAAGAAGGGTAGAGGAAGAGAGCAGAGAAGCCATCCTTAGGGCCCATCTTGTTCTCCTTCCTAGCTGTTGGTTGTTTCCCGCACGTGGGGAATGTGGCATCAAGCTATGGCAGTGGAATTTGACTGGGAATGGACGCTCAAAGAGATCTCTAATCACTCTCCTAGGCTACTCAGAGATGAACAGGGTGAAGATGGGATCAACTAAAACTCACTCCCAAATAGCAACCTGAGACAGAGCCCCTCAAAGCCTGCCCCAGACTGTCAGACACGATAAATGAGTCTCTTATGTGTGTCCAACAAGTGAGGGAAAGAGATTGTCTGTTCAGAGGAGTCCACCCAACCAGAACCAGTGAAAACTCAGCCAGGCTCAGGTACAGCACACCTACTGATTCTCAATGGCAAATCCTCCTAGAAGTTAGGAAGGGGGCAGATGAAAGGGTTTAAACAAACTGTTAGACACAACAGTGCTTGACAGGAATCCTGACCAGTGAGTAAGACATAAGAGACTAAAAACAGAAGACGGAGGAGGGGTTGTATGGGTTTCAGGCTATTAGTCTTCATCAGACTCTCTGAGTATCATACAAGAGAATACAAAGAAACTCATCAACCAAAAGCGGTGTAAGAAAGTGAAAAGATCATAACAGTGAAAACATATAACCCTGACTCACATTGTATTCATTCAGCTCTTTGTTCTGCCAGGAAACACTCATGGAACACTTCCTATCACACAGATAGGAGAATAAAACGCATTTTCTTAAAAGATTTAAAACATAAATACTTCAGGCTCTGATTACCTGTGCTAGAATTGTTCCAGTCCTCTGATTAGCAGCCACCGACAGCCATGATTGCACGCTGATGACATGCAAACGAGCAGGCATACTCATGTGCATTACAACCTTATGATCCACAGGCCTTAGCTCTCTGACCCTTGAAGGGATGTAATCAAATCTTTCTGCTTCCAGCAAACTAAGATCTTATGAACATAGGATAAAGAAAGACAAATGGGTGATGATGCCTTGGAGCCACGATTTCGTATAGCCACAGGGGAGGCCAGGCTTTCCCAACTCAATAAATACAAAATATAATTTAAAAAATTAATCAACGTGACTATCTCATTGGAATAATTATTCTAAATTATTAATTAGTTAATCATTCTTTAGATTCTAGAGCTTTCCATCCGAGGGTAGTTATAATCAGAGTGTTATGACCCATTAGAGTGTATATTATAAATTGACTTAATTCATTTTTAAATTTAATCTCATATTAATAAAAGAAGGCAACTTAAACCCAAGAATCACAGCAGATTCTTTAGACATGGTCACCAATGGTTTAAATATGTTTAGGAATGTATATATTAAGAAAATCTAAAAAGATGAATTTCCTAGAATGTCACAAATCTTCTAGATGCAATCAAGTACTAATCCTCAGTTCCTGGATCATTATCTGACTTAGTCGAAATATGTGATAACTGAGGTAGAAACCAACTGGCTACGGAGTGCACCATCAGCAGTAAACCATGCAGAATGAGAGGCTTTTCTAGGTGTGGAGGTGCTGCTCTGTGCAGTGCAGGATATACAACCATGACTACAAGAAGTGTCCCTAGATGCTGTCAAATACTTCAGGAGGAAAAACTGTCCTGCCTGGGACTAGCTTAAGCACAGTCACAAGTTAGAAGTCGATTCGCAATCACAGATACACAAAGAAAGAAACTAACACCTGTCTTAGCTTCTGATAACGTTTTCTACAATAAAGACTGTGAAGTGAGAGAGATCAACCATTTCTACTTTAGAAGTCATATCGAAGCCAATGGTGACTTGGTATACAGATCTCTGTTTTTCTCCTTGCCCTTGCTGTTATGAGAAACAGTGAATTCCTTTCTTTTGGAAAGGAGGGGCAAAAAACAGAATCTGTACAATTTCTCCAAAGATGGAGAGGGTAGAGCTGAGCTTCCTCTTCCTACTCTTCCATACCTGTCCAGTGAGATCAGACCAGTGGGCGCCTGAGCAGAGGTTGCAGTGGTAAGCTCCCAGGTTGGCAAATGTGGTTATCAGTGCTCAGGGCAGCTGTGCTCTTATATTTTCTGAAACAGTTTTTCTTTTACAACAAATGTCATCGCTGAGGCAAGAACAGACGTGATGACAGAGTTCTGAAGCTGTTATTACAACACAAAGCTGAAGAGACGCAGACATCTAATGGTAGACTCTTACTCTGCCTGGAAATGACTGGTCTTCAGTGGGCATGGCTGAATAACAGCATGCCAGGACATCTGCCTCCAACCCTAGGTGGAAAGATGGTCTGTAAGTGATCCAACAAGTCACTGATGAAAAACATGTTTTATTTCTGAGATTAAAAGCAGCTCTTGGGTGTTGCCTCTTACATATTAAAGTACACCAGCTGGATCTCATAGTGAATAACCACATGTAGCCACTTCATGGCATTCGTATATGTGACTATTCCTCTGGTGATGGTGGAGATTTTTATCAAATACATCATTTACTCAGAGAAAGCAAAACAGTTGGCTGTGTCCTAATCTCTTCAAGGCTTTCCAAGACTTTGTTTCTGATGCCTATGTTGACTAGTGCAATGAGGTGCCCAAGGGCAGAAGTACCCTCAGATTGGAAGACTTTGTTTACCCTGTTCCAGCTGGTTGCATCGGGTCTCTCAGGCATGATGACCTCATAATGAGGTTCTCCTTTGTGTAACAATCTCACAGAATCCTTAAAAATGTCACCAGGGAATCCACAAAGCTCTATCACCACTGATAGCAATGTTTAATGGACAACAGTGCAGTGTAGAACGCCCTGCCCCAGCCGGAGTTTCTCAAACTCTGTGAAAAATCACTAAAGAGGAAAGGAGACTCCTTCTACATGTGCTGGCTCAGCACTGATGCTCACCCAAAGTTAAGATGTGGGGGCAGGGTAACTGTTAGAACAGAAGAGGGGGTAGGGAATATGGGGGCGATGTATAGGGGAGAACATTTCAGAGTCAGGGATTGCATGTTCACCCTCCGACTGAGATGCCCACACAGCAAGAATGGACATTTTCAAGTGTCTCTTTCAGAGCCTTTCTGAGAAGCCTATCTCAAACCCCAGTAATCTGAACTTTAAAAAGACAAAGTAGGAACTGGCAAAATGGCTCAGTAGGTACAGGTGCTTGCCACCAAGCCCGAGGGCATGGTTTGGATCCCTAGGACACAAATGGCACAGGAGGAGAACAACGATTTCAGGGGTTGTCTTCTTACCTCCTGGGTGTCATGGTATGTCCACAAATATCCTCTGTAGTTTAAGGGAAGAGAAAGGGGGACTGGAGCATACTGCATGTCAGGGATTAGAACATTTATGGCACTTGTTTGTATGTTGCCATCTGCCTGGTATCCTAATGCAGTGAATCATCACACAGAGAGAAACAAAGCACAGAATGATTGCCTTATGAGGAGCGAGCACTAGTCAGATCCAAAAGCTCTACTGCAGAGAAACCCCTCAGGACCACCTGCCAACCTTCCGTGACTGGATCCCAAGCAAAATGCTTTCAGTGAGGGTGGAAGTGTCAGTTACTTTTGTAGATGAAGACAGTGAGGTTAGGTAACAGAAGTTATCAACATCCTGCTTCTCATCACAACTGCCCTGTCCAACAGCAGCAGCAGCGCTGAGTATCTGAGTATGGCGGTTGAGTCAAAGAAGGCTAGAGGCACAAAACACACAAAATTTGATACTATCATTGTTTAACAATGAAATCAGACGAGTAATGATCCCATGATAGATTGGCAGTATTAGGCTATAGCACTATGAACCTCTTTTTCCCATAGATCCTTATTTTTTCCCATTGAGAATAGCAGATAAAATAGAATTATCTAAGACTTAATATGGCATTTTATTCCTCCACTCACCTTCTCTCCTGTGTGTGTGTGACTGTGTGAATGTGAGTGTGTATATGTGAGTGTGTGTATGTGACTGTGTCTGTGTGTGTGACTGTGTCTGAATGTGTGAGATTCTATATGTGGGTGTGGGAGACTGTATCTGTGTGTGTGAGCATGTGTGTTAGTGTGTGTCTATATGCGTGTATGAGTGTGTGTGACTCTGTGTGCACACATGAGTGGTGTGCACATGTGAGTGTGTGTCCATGTTCGTCTGTGTGTGTTTCTGGGTATGTGTGTATGTGTGTGACTGTCTCTGTGTGTAACTATGTATGTGTATAAGTATGTATGATGTGTGTGCCCATGTGTGTGTGTGTATGTCTCTTTCTGTGTGCATGTATGTCACCATGTGCGTGCATCTCACTCTCTCTCTGTATGTGTGTATATGTGTGTGTGTGTCTGTCTCTCCCCCTCCCTCCCTCTCTCTCTCTCTCTCTCTCTCTCTCTCTCTCTCTCTCTGTGTGTGTGCATTTATTTTTAAATGTGTGTTGTGTGTCCATGGGTGTGTCCGTGTGTGTGTGTATGCTTACCCTGCAATTCCCAAGAATTCAGTACTGGCTTTGGCAGTAAGTCTCTTTAAGGCCTGCACCATCTTCAGGCCTCTCAGATACCCATTTATAAGAACAATGCAGGCCTTTGTTTGCGAGTGCCATTATTATTTTTTCACCCTTGGAAGAAGTAATTTAAATAAAAATAAAATATTCATAGAAATCAACAAGACCTGTTTCCTAGGGACACATGAGAAATAAATAGTGTTGAAAAGAATTGAGCTTTATCTCTTTTAACACTGAGTAAGTCACAAGCTACAGTCCTGCAGACATAGACACAGGCACATGGACACAGGGTCAGGGGTGAGGAAGATGTCTGGCTCCTGTTATCAGAGCTGTATTGAAAACCACCATTCATATGTCACTATCTTCTTCAGTCTGTGTGAGCAGACTTAGGGTGTTCTAGGCAGCCAGACTGACATATTTGACTCTTTCATTAATGGTGTTCACTGCTGTTGGTGACCTACATGTGACCTTGTCAGAGGTAGTCCTGGCAAGAAGAAGTGATGGCTGGAAAGGCAAGTAGTGTCTCCTTGTCCCTAGCAACAGTCCTATCCACAGCTCAACAGCAGTCACCTGCCTGCAGCTTTCTGCAGTTATTGATATAAAGTCAAGAAATGTTAAGAGTATTTGTGATATTTATCCTGATTTCCTCATGAATGCATTATCAGACTTGCCTTTGTTTCATTTCTTCACTTTGTGTTTGAAGCAACCACACATACACACACACACACTCACACACACACACACACACACACTCTCTCTCTCTCTCTCTCTCATACACACACACACACACTCACACTCACACACTCTCTCTCTATCTCTCTCTCTCTCACACACACACACACACACACACACCTTAAGCAGCTCACGAGTCACTTACAAACACGATGCCCTCTACCCCTCCCTTCAGCTGCTCTTCATTTTGCCGTGATGAAATACCTAAGGGGGACTTCTGAGTGACAGAGGCTTCATTCTGGCTCAGAGAAGCACATGCCCACATGGATCATGGCAGGGAAGCTTTGCCAGCAGGACCAGTCACGCTGCATCCACAATCAAGAAGCAGAAAGTGGAGCTGGCTTATAAAGCCCTCCCCACTCCACCCCCACACTCTAGCCCATCACTTTGGCCTGTTTCCTCCAGCACAACCCCATCTCTAACTATTCCACGACTTTCCCAAACAGTGCCAAAAGCTAAGGACAAGTGTACAGACACAGGAGCCTAGTGGTGGTGGTGGTGGTGGGATTAGATGTTCACGCCATAGCAACCCTACACATTGTTATCTTTTTCCAAAGAAGAAGGGCATTCTCACATTCTCTTCCATAACACCTATCATTGTAATTATACAGATCAAGAGGTTAATATTTGTATATTTATAAGATATAATGTTTCTATCTCATCTACTGACCTTCAAATTTTTGAGTTGCCTCAAAAGTGTCACTTAGAGCATGAAAAGTTTGTTTTAAGAATCAGTTTGGACTAAGTAGCACACTTGATAGACATGTTAATGTGATCTCTTTCTGGATAAAGTAGTTTCTTTATTCACAAACACACCAATATTTGAAAGGTCAAAGCCAGATTTTTATAAGATGTTTACCTGGGCTTGAGTGATGTTTCCTTATGATGAGATTGGTTATAAGTTTTTGTAGGTTGTCATGGAAACCCTGCTGCATCCTCAGTACAACAAACCGCAGGCACTTGGTCCATTACTACTGAAGCCATATTCCACAAAGTGGTAACAGACTCATAGTAGGGTTCTTCACTGACAAGGTACTAGTTTTCCAAGTGCGATTAGTAACTATTATCTAGGTAAGCACCATGAGAATGGCAATATCTTGGTTGTCATCAAACCAGCATGATAAATTTGCCTCCCAAGGATCACGTTTACATGGTTCAGTTTTCAGTGTGACTGTTGCCAAATCCTAATATTCTATTAGATTTTTCCTCCAATGTTTTCATTGGCTTTTTTGCCTCATTTTCTATTTTAATGTTAACATATGCTCAGGAGTTCTTATCTGATTCAATGTTCAAAAATCTGCTACTTTTACTGTTTCTTGGCAATCAGTTTCTTCACTTTGTGCAGTGAGCTCACTCCCAGATGGCTCCTAGGTCCCTGTATCTCATCACCAGTCTTTGAACCCCGCCTTCTTTTCTAAAACAAACTCCTTCAGTCTGATCTTCTATCTTCTCTCTGTCCTAGAGCCATTGTTTCTCCAAGAAACACTGGCTTCCTACAGTGGAGACATCTGTTTGTAAATTGTGCTCACTTTCCTGGAATTTAATGCTTCTAGACTCTCTAAACCCAGAGAGCTAGGACAGGAATAAATGAATACATAAATAAATATGGTTTTTGTTGTTGTTTTGTTTGTGCGCGCTCCTCTGCACACACTTGTTTTTGTAGTAAAACCCTGTACCCATTTTGGGGGTGTACATATTTAGGTTTGTGCAGATGCACAATTCTGTGGAGTCCATGTGTCCATACATGTGTACGCATAGGAAAGCCAAGGAAATACCAAAAGCACAGTTTAAGGCAAGATCTCTACAGCCCTGGAACTCATCAAGTAGGCTAGCAACTAGTTACACAAGGCCCAGGGATCCATCTACCTGGCTCCACATCCTTATCACTGAGATTACAAGTGCACGCCTCCACACCTGCCTTATCACACTGGTCCTAGGACTGAGCACAGGACTTATTGAGCTAGCTCCCCAGATCACAGCCCATATTTCATAGATGCAAACCTAGATACTGCATGATACCATGAGAATAGAAATGAACATACTCTATATTGGATGGTCAATATTCCATAAGATTATTTATAATAATTTTTACAATTGTGTTTAAACTTTTAAGCTGTTGCTTGGTTTTCAGTAAAACTTAAACTACATATATTTTTTAATACAACATGATTTCATTATATGTGTATACACCATGAAGTAGCTTCAAGCATCATATTGTATATATTACCTAACAAATTTATCTTGATTCTGTGGAAAGAAAATTTAAAATCTGCTTTCAACAATTTTAAAGTATGCAGTACAGGTAATTGCCACTGAAATTATCAAGCCACATAACCATCTCTTGAAATTATTCCTGATGTTAACCAGAATTGTGTATACTTGGGCCAAGGCCTTTCCAAGTCTTTATGTATATTCTAAGCACTCAGTATCCACCATGTTATTCTCTGCTTCTTTGAATTGTTTGTTTTTAGATCAAAACACAAGTGACATCATTCAGTCTGTAGTTCCCATTGTTCTGTTTAACTAAAGAGGGAGGGTATCTGTAGCTTGCTGATCACTCTGATTGCCGATCACCACAATTCACCATTTTTACAACCAGTTAGCTCAGCTGAAGACTTCAGTTACACACCAAACTGCAGCCTGGAGGCCATTTGTTGCCCACTATGATAAACCTATCATAAGTATGTATTAATTATCATAACTTAAAAAGCAAAAGGAAAACATAACTGTTGAACAATCACTGTGCCTCATCTCCTTTGAATGACTTTGCTCATTCTTACCCAGAGCGCAAGCATATGGTCTAGGTGGGTTGTAGCCATTTGCCGATGAAGAACCGGATAAGTATTAAGAAGCCTGGAGTCTGGTGAGTAGTGCAGAGGTATGCATAGCAATATTGGCTGACCGTGGAGTTGTCTTATTTTAAGACACCAGTAAGGGAAAAAAAGGATCTGATATTAAATTCTAGTTCTAATGTTTTGGAATGCTTGCAAGCACCAATATTCTAGATAGAATGGATCAACTTCTCCGTAGTTACTTCTTAGAGGCCAGGACACTAAGGTATTATTAAAATTGTTTCAAGTCTATCTTCCAAACCATCCAAAGTCCAAGGATCCTAACGGTCTGCAGGAAAGCTTGGGGACATTGGTAGGAGAGATTCTTGTATGTCCCTCGTTTTCCCTTCTAGAAGAGCCTGCCTCGCACACTTTCCTAAAAGACTAGAGGAAGAAGCTGTGGGGATCCGATTGGCCACTACAATAAACACTCAAGCGTAAGGATATCAAGCTCAGTCTCCATGTGGCAGCAAAAATAAATTCAGTTTTAGAGGTTATCATTTTTGCTTTGCTTTATGGAGCTTTTAAACCATGTCCCTCACACTGTCACCATCTGATATCCAGGGAGTAAAGTCACTACACGCAGGAAGAAATGGCTAATTGGGGATTAAAGGAGGTGGTGACTCACATCAGATAAGACAGCTAAGAGTCCTGGGGCCTGACCACTGAGGAAATGAACCCTGCTCCCCCTGATTAACAACTTCACATACACATATCTTCGACTCCTTGAGGTGGAAAATGAAAGCTTAAGCAAAATAAATCACACCTACCTGGATGAGAGACAGATCCTCAAGCTGTAGTCTGAAGAGATAGTTTCTACAAAATACAAACAGAGATCAAGTTACCTTCAGTAGATCCCCAAAAGTCAAAACATCCACAGGCATGCTGAAAATGGAAGTAAAAAGATGTAATGATGTGGGGGACAAAATATCATCCTGCTACTTGTGTGGGTAACACAGCACTCGGGACCAGAGACCAGGGGCATCTGACTTATCAAGACTTGTGTGTTTGAGACTGGTGAGAGAGCTGCGGACTATGCAGTGTGTCAACGAGAGACACGCAAGCTCGCATTGCCTCTTAACGTCTTCACTTCTGTGACTATGATCTGACTGTAACATATGTTTCCCCATCAAGAGAACAGGTGGGCCTCACTGATCTGATTACATGGAAACCCCCATCACCCTCACCATATTGTTAAATGCTTCTCTAAACTACTGGACCATGTTTCACTTCATCAAGGGACCAAGCCATGAACTTGTGAAGTGAGTTTAAAATATAGATATATCATCTCCCCCTTCCTTTCCTCCCTTCAGATCCTCCCAAGTACATCCACTGATTCTTTTGAAATTGATTACTTTTTTCTTTAATTGTTGTTATTATTGTTGCTGCTGCTGCTGCTGCTGCTGGTAGTGGTGGGGTGTGTGTGTGTGTGTGTGTGTGTGTGTGTGTGTGTGTGTGTGTGTTTGCAAATGTGCATGTTTATTCCTAACTCGCATTCCTTTTAACTAAAAGGATCCATGGTATATGGATGTAGGTTGTGCTCATTTTATGATCACGAGGACCAGAGTTCTGATCCTCAGTAGTCCTGTAAAGCACTGGGTATGGTCCTGTACCTCTATATCCCTAGAGCTTGGATGGGGAGAAGTTTGGAGACAGTGGATGCCTAGAATTCATCTGCTACTCAACTGGTTAGCTCTAAGCTTAGTGAGAAATAAATCTCAAAAAATGAATTAGAAAGCAATTAAGGGTGCCTTGCTGTGTCAGCCTCTGGCCTTACACACTCACACATATACAAATTTTATATAAAAACTAATTAAGTAAATAATTAAATGACATTTTAAGCAACTGATTTAATAAGCACCAGAGATGCCTGAACATCTGACCATTTCTGGAATTAGGATAGACAATTTATTCTCTTGGTCCATGTGCTGACTCCTCAGTTCCCAGCTATGGTACTACTGTGAGACAGAATTGTTAGGGAACATGGCCTTGTGGTAAAAAGTTAGGTCACTGTTGAAGAAGGGACCCTGAGCAGCTTCATCTATCTCTTTGCCCAGTCTACATAAGGTGCTCAAGCCTTGTGTACTACAGTCTCCACCAACAAGAAAAAAAGGGGCAGATGGACACATATGAAACTTCTTAAGTTGTGAGCTGAAGAAGACATGTCCTTAAACTATTAATTATTCCAAGCAGTTTGTTATAGCAATGGAAAAGTAACCAATAGCCATTTAAAAATATATATAAAATAAAATTGACCTTAAAAAACAAAAGTGAATTTTAGGAACTTCTGGAAACCAGTTTAAATGTTTATATTTCCCTCAACTAACATTTCAAAATCATCTTATCAGATATGATTACAACCTCATATGACAAAACAGGGAATGATATCTTTATTTCAGTGAGTCCAGTTAATAAGTATAATATTAATAAGACAATATTTAAAAATCATAGTCTATTTTTCTTTTATTTTTGAAATTATAATGTATTTACATCATTCCTTCCTCTTCTCTTTATTCCCTCAAATGCCCCTATAACTCTCTCTTCCAAATCTTTTGCATTAATTCACTAATTGTTACATACGTGTGTGTGTGTGTGTGTGTGTGTGTGTGTGTATCCCTAAATATAACCTGTTCAGTCTGTATAATGTTGCTTACATGTATGTTTTCGGGGCTGAGCATTTGGTATTGGAAAACCAAGTATAAACCATAGTCTTGATAACAAAGGACTTGGACAGTCTGAAGCTGAAGTCACCTGAACTGTGTATAGCTGTACATATCACCAGTGTCTACGTAAATATCTGTTTTCAAGTTGGTTGATTGTATTTCTCTAGCAATTGGTCTTTTTGCTCTGTTTTGTGGGGTGTTTGTTTGTCTGTTTGTTTTTGTTTTGAAGCACACAGTGTAGTGGCTGCCTTTAAATGTTTGTTTAATAAATAATGCACTGCAGAAATCCCAAATAATCTGCCAAACGCTCTGCTGGTTCTTTGTGTGCTGGAAATGGGTAACCTTGCACATTTTGGTTCCACTGCAACAGCACCCACCTATTTCAAGATTATTTCTTCAGAGAGAATCCCAAGTGAAATGCTGATGGGATTGTTTTAACCCCTCCCCTCCACAGGACCAAGGGATCAGAAGAAACATATCTAACCTCTTTCTCAAACCACTTTTTTCTAAGCTTAGACCTAAGAGTACTTTGGCTGCACAAAAATTCCAATCCTGTTAGTCAACAAGAAGGTCCTTAAATCTCTCAAGACAAGTTGATCTATTACAGTTCGGGTCAGTGACCTATGAAGTTAAAGGTTACAAAAAGAAAGAAAATCTTCTAAAAGGAATAAAAAATTGATACTCCCAGATGTTTGGCTGCTCACACCACAAAGTAAGATCTATGTCCCCAGCAAATGGCTGCTCTCCAGGGCACTGCAGAAGAAGCAAGCATTTTATCTTGCAATTGTGTGAGCACAGAGGTGGGAAAACAATATATGTGAGGTCCAGGAGAAAGGCCACCACCCTTTCCAACATGAAAGAGTAATGATTTGGGCTTGCAGCCAACCGGTGATGCTAACCAAATGTTGCTCTTAGCGTCTGTTTCTCTAATGGGGCAATTTGAGAGAAGCTCAAAGCGTTAAGTATTCCCATTAATCTTCATAACACCTTTAGATGTAAACAGGTAGTAACGAGGGCCATGGTCATTCTTCAAGGGAAAGAGGCATTGGTATAAAAGATTAAGATGTTAGACTGTTCTGTGTATGGTGACACAATTTAAAGGAACGATTCTGTTTCCATATTTTCTTCGCATTATGGAAATAAGCAGTTTGCTAAGGGGTAAATTTGGTTTGGTTTTATGGCTATACTAGATAAAAATATGGATTTGTATCTCCAAAGTATTTCTGGAGTAAAACTGGACATTTGTTCCCAAGGTCTTAGAATAAAATTAGACATTACACATTCAAATGCAATAAGCCAAATCACTTTTATGAGTAATATTACTGAAGGAGTCCACAGATGCAGACGACTAATTCAAGTCACCAAGACAGTGCCTTTGGCAGATGCCAAATGACAATGCTAACGCCTGTCTATTCTTTCCCCTCTAGATGTCCAAATAGGTTTTCTCTGTCTCAGAGTTTATGTCTTCTTGACTCTAGGAGTGAAGACCCATCACTGGGTCACATCTCATCCCTCAGTGGCACATTAGCAACAAGTCACAAAACACAACAATCCAGTCTCTGCGGGAGCAGTGCAGTCCTAGGCAGATGAAGTTGAATGCAGTCATCATATAAAGTACTACCATTCAAAGGGCGTTAAAGAAAAGGTTGAACCATCAAAAGCATATTAACTGAAAAGCTCATTTCATCTAGAGACACCATAAAATGTAACTGTGACCTCCATTAATTATGAAAGACACAGGTGTTTTAAGATGACATTCTTTTAGAAAAACTCAATTGGCCTCTGATGAATATGACTAGAAAAGCAAAGGAAAAGTCTACATTTGTATTAAATGCACTAAAGGCAGAGGTGTACTTTTAACTAAGAAGGGATTCTTTAAGGGGGAAAGGACTTGGGCATTTCTCTGAGAGACATGGGAACTGAGATGCAAATGTATTCATAGAAAACATGTTGACAGTGGAGACAAGAAATCTTGCTATTTGACAACAGCTTAATCTGAAGTTGGTTCTAGAACAATTTCAAGACAAAATATATTTCATATAAATTATCACAATAGAAGTAAGTCTGAGAAGCCTCTGCTACCTGAAAACTTTGCCCGACCTGTATCCAAGTCAAGATCATCCTCTCTGCTTTGGCAACAGCACATTTCTTTCAGAATGGCTGTCAGGATCCCACCAGCACACTGTTCGACACAAGGGTATTTGACAAGATAACCAAGTCTTCAGTGACATTAATAGAGTTGAAAGTTTAAATACATGAATTGGCTGGAAAGATGGTAGGTATACAATATGAAACATAAAATGCTCCATAAAAGATGAAGTGTAAATCCTTAAGAGATCAACCTTTTTAACAGATGTAAGGGATTTGAAGGGAACTTCATGACAGCTCTTCACCCTGATTAAAATGGCTATTTCTAACTCAGTGTTTACTGACTGTAAGGTAATTCTAAAACACCTGTGTCTTTTGTGTGCCCAAAATTACTCTAGAGAACATTTCTTTCTTGTGCTTTTTCATAAGTGTTTAACAAGCCAAACTTCAAATATACGTATGTTTTACATATTTTTCATTCTTTGGTAGTTCCAAGGTAAACGTAAATTACACATATGTCTTATGCAATATGCTTTCATTCTTGGGTAGTTCCATGCAGTTACACAGTATATCCTGATCATATCCACCCACCACTTCCTCCCTCCAGCTCTGCCTAGTGCTCCTCAATCTCTCTTCTCCCAACTCGATGTTGTTTGTTGGTTTGTTTGCTAGCAATAACCCCCTGAATAGAATTAGCACCATGTCTATGTGCATGGGGATATGGACATGTACTGGAGCATGAGCCACCTATCAGTGACCAGCATAGATGACTCCATGTTGACTGAATACACTAAGGGCAACACCGACTTCTCCTTTCATGTGTTGGGTACATGGGTGATTTATCATGGAGCTAAGTTCATTAGCTCATCTGATAGAAGTGGAAGCTCAGGGACATATGGATCAAGTACAATGACAATATTTTTCAGTTGATAATATTTACACTGTAGATTTTTAATTCTGGGAGGTTTTCGATAATATATATTTTAAATATGATAAAAAGTAAAATCAATTTTGATTATTTCTATACGTCTTTGAAATTGGGAGTAAATAGATGACTCAGTGTTAAGACCTCAGACTGTTCTTTCAGGGACCAATTACCTATGGCAAGAGATTCACAACTCACTGTATTACCAGCTCTGTGGGATCTGACTGCCTCTTCTGTCCCTATGGGCACTGTACTTGTGAACAAACCGATACTCCTCCCAAATTATTTCAAATAAAATCTTTAAATGTATCATTATTGTTACTAGAAAAGTTTTAAGTAGATCTGATTTTATGTATTTATTTTCTGTTCTCTATGTCTAGTACTCATGTATCATATTGGACCATTTAATTTTCTATCTACAAAAGGGTATTTCAAGTTAGCCCTTAAAAGTGTCACATACTAGAAATATGTTTCAAAAATAAAACTTATACCCAACCATGTCAGTAGCACACTGACATATTAAAATGATGGGCTCATAAGGCATAAATGGACAGGGCTCAGTGGTAGAGCATGTGCTTACCATGTAAACAAGGCACTGGGCTCACTCAATCTTTCCAATAAAAATGGGATCAGAGGAGGGAAAGACAACTCAATGTTAGACCAATTGCCAGCATGCATAAGACCTCCTATTCCAATGGCATGACAAGGTAAAAGAATATAATAAGGTTTCGTCAGACATTGTGGTGCACACATGGGATCCCAGCACACAGAAGCACAAGACAGGATTGCCAAGTGAGAATGAGGCCAACCTGGGGTACAAAGCAAAACTGTTCCAAAAAACAGCAAAAAGAATTGGAACAAAGTCAAACAAATTCACAAGAATATTTTAAAAATAACAATAAAAGGCCTCAGAAATAGAGGGCCAGCTTCTGATTTAGCAAGAAGGAAGTGATGAAGGCAGATTTTAATGCTTCCATGAAGGAATCCAATATTATTAGCAAATTTCACAGATTGAGAGAGAAATCAGAGAAAGCTTTTCTGGGAAAAATACACTGAACAAGAGTTACAAATCAACGCTGTTAACAGGCATGCTAATCATTTAAACTTCCTTATGCCTTAAATATAACTTGCAGATCTCTGAGGGTTGGATGACCCCATGCTGACTGAATACACTAAAGGCACTGCTGACTTCTACTTTCATGCATCTGATACATGTGTGGTTTGCTATTTCCTATTTTCTAGTCAACAGAGAAACTCAATGACTAAAAACAATTCCAACTAAGGATTTCTGCCTCCTTTAGCCTATGATTTCCTAGGAGCATTTGCCACATTAATTATTTACATGTAAAATAATTTTTCTGGGCTCTGTTCAGTTAGTGAAACATGAGCTTTAGTCCTCATATAGCTGTAAGTAACAAAAGATCCATTGCTCATTCGCCTACATGTGCGTTCCCACTGAATCCCACTGAAGTCTCCTTAGACCCTTGCCCTCAGACATCCATTTCTTCGTCATCAATCATTGTCAAGCCCAATTCTGAAAAATGTCTCTACCTGTTTTCTCTCCTATCTCCACTCAGAAGGGTTAACTTCAAGTTCTTTCTGACCTGACCACAACCCCCACCAGGATCTCTCCTAACCCTGGCACATTTTGCTCACTGGGCAGTAGCAGCATCTCCTCATGTACGTATGCCCACATGAACCCACAGGTGTGGGAATCTGGGACATCTCTCTGCTGTCAGCAGGAACTCTCCATTGCCATACAGAACAGGATCTGAATAAACCAAACAGTGAGTCTTGACGTACTTCTACAGTCTACAAGGACCAGGTAAGAGCCCTTGGCCTGAGTGAAAGGTTGCCAATCTCTGTATTAGAAGACTAATTTCCACCTTTGTCTTTGATCCAGGGTCCCCACCCATAGTCACTTTCCTTTGTGAGTGACCAGTGAGTACTCCCATTCCATGTTCTTCCTTCCCAGACTCAGTCGTTCTCCTGTGAGAACTGTCTACCGGTACTCAAGGCATGGGCAAAGCCCACCTGGATGGGAGCATCAGCGCAGCCTTTCTTGCCCCAAGTACCGTCAAATCAGTTCATTTTTATTGTCCTTCAGTTCAGTGTCACTGAAGCTGTTCCCAAAGAAATTACTAGTTTCCTTATCACTCTTGCTGAGCCAAAATCTCCTATAAACCAGAGTAAAAAAATTTTACCTTTGTGGCTTTTGATTGATATATATATATATATATTCACCTTTGCAGTTACAGCTCCAAACTCTCTGCAGTCAAGGTGCAAATGAACAGATGACTGTGTCTCAATAAAACTTTGTTTGCAAAACACAGAAAACAAACTCAAAGGCCACTGTCAACCAACTCTTGTACTCGGAGCTGAATATGTTTCCTAGCATACTGTAGCTACTAGTAATTCACCTAGTAAATACTAGGTAAATTAAGGGTTCTCAAAAGAAAGTATACAAGTTAATACATTCTGATGAGCCCCACATAGAACTGGCTCAGAAGAGAGTTCTCCTGGCATTACAGGTATATCACTTAATCACAACCACACCCTGCAATGTGGAGGCAGAGCCTGTGTAGTGATAGTTGGCACAAGAAGCCAGAGTTAGGCCCTAATACCAAGACTTAATTACTCCACTTATCTCAAGCTCAAGTCACCCCTGAGGATTAAATCCTCAACTAGCCTGGACAGTACAAATATAAAATAATTTTGACTAACTGTATGGTCTTTAACACTGAGCAGAAAAGAGTAACCAAAGACTAAGAGAACTGGTCACAATCCAAGGGACCACACTCCCTAGACAAGTCTACATAAGATATCATTTAGGTAACTACATCTCACTTATATTGCCCAGTTATAAGACTTCAGACGGTGGCTCGCAGACCTGCAGGCAACTGAGGGAGACAGATCCACTGTTGTTTCAACCTAAAAATTAAATGATGGCTCACCTTAAACCACACTAATGAAGCAAAGAATGTTAAGCACCAGCCCCAAGGAAGCAAAGATAGGAAAAGGAAATGTAATTAAGTCCCAAAATAAAGGTTCAGGTGAGGTCAGATAACAGAAAGTAGAAGGTAGGAGCAGCAGCATCCCTCCTTCATCTGCAACTGCTTCTCCTAAGTCATAATTAATGAGAACACAGCATCCTTATGACCATCCCCTCGGGGCGCTCTGCATGGTGAGGCCACTGCTTCGTGGACTCCCTCCCAATCACTGATTTCATCCCTTTGGCATGTGTTACCTCTAATTTCATAAGCTCGACTAAAATACGTCCTACAAAATCAGGAAGAGATGTGTCTGCTGGAAGCTGAATTGTTGATCCTATAAGCATTTCTGTTTGCTTTTAATGATACAATACTTCCAGCAGGTTAACCCTCTGGTAAAATTTTAAAGCAAAAACAAGGATTATAGCTATCTGGGGAAAACAAGAACAGAGAATGGCATTAGGCAATTTTGGAAAAGTTAACTTTACCTGAATCTAAAATCGCCTTTCCCTGACATACCTTCACTAGTGTAGAATGTGTGTGGTGTGTGTGGTGTGTGTGGTGTGTGTGTGTGGGGGAATACAACTCTCATTTTAATTAAACAGTAGCCTGACTTGTTACTTGGCATAGTCTTATAAGAACACATGTTCTCTTAAAATAATTCATTGGGAGGTTCTTAGGGACACACAACTCCAGTGCCCTGGTTTCCTATGGGAAAAGCTAGAATCAGCTTAAGACAAGCCATCAAAGAACCTGCTTTCCCTACTAGAAACTGCCTGGTAACCATGGTCAGGAAGACGCAGTTCAACCAACTGTACACAATGTTTTCTTGCTTAAAAGAACAATTTATAAATATGTCCCTTTTCATCTCGCAGCTAATTGTTAGCTCTTTAATGGTGGTCTGTGATACCCAGATCATGAATCAGTGAAGGTTCTCTGTAAACAAAGAATTTTAATGTGTTTAAAATTTTTAGCAGTTCTGAATACAGAAAGCAAATTCAGCCAGAGAGAAAGTGTGTGACTCTTTTCTTCTGTTTTCTTTCTCAAATTTGAACATGAGGGAAACAAATGGTTAAAAAATACACTGAAATTATTCAACCAATCACTGTGATTTCTAAAGAAAACTAACCTCTTCCTTAGGAGCACTCAGGTTTTCAATTGAAATTTTTTCTGTTAAAAAACAGAATAAAACAAACAGCCATGCTGATTAGTCATCTATACACTTTTCTGTGCAGGAATATAGACATCATCAGCTTTCTAGAAGAATATTTAGTGATTAAAAAGGTGACCTGGAGACTTCTCTGCATTGCTCTCAAGTATGAGTTGGAATGATCAAGTATGTTGAATATGCACACATAGA
This sequence comes from Rhynchomys soricoides, assembly GCA_019843965.1. Classification (NCBI taxonomy): domain Eukaryota; kingdom Metazoa; phylum Chordata; class Mammalia; order Rodentia; family Muridae; genus Rhynchomys; species Rhynchomys soricoides. Next base: position 2,619,190 of record JADRCH010000212.1, on the reverse strand, counting down.
GTAAGAGGTCTAGACACCAGGTCTGTGTACAAGGTAGGCTGCTATGGGTTGATCCACACTGAAGTCAGGTGTGTAAGGTGTGGCACTATTGGTTGCCCTCACATCAAATCATGTGTGTAAAGAGACTTACTCATAGCCAGCATCTGTCCACTTGGGGTGGTCATAGTATTACTGTTTCATGATAGAATCCTGATAGACTAAGAACCAAATATTTCCAGAAAAATTAATCATTATAAATTTAACAATCACAGTTATTGTCTGATCCACTGGCTTCTGGGTCTCAATTTCACCACTTTACATAACAGGTGGTTGAGTCAGCTGGACTACGGATGAAGGCTGGTTTGTGAGCACTATCTGGGTCCATTCTGACTAAAACACTACAAGTAAAAATATACCCATCACTGGGTATGTCTATACTACATTAAAGAGTTTAGAAGAAGAATAAAAGTGTGAGATTTTAAATATAGAAAGTAAATAATTGATAGCATATGAAACAAATAGAATTTAAAGTAAACACATCTTAAAACAAGATACAGGTGAAACAATGCTTTCATGTAGAAAGCCATCTTGAATAAATGTCCAAATAGCCACAAAGGAAACCTCAATATCTTTCCTGTTCAATGCAAACCCCTTACAGGAGCTTTGATGATGCATTCTTTCATGACAAGTGCTCAGCATTTTGTACTATTAAATGTAGCTAGCTTGAAAGTGACTGGTACTACACACCATTTTGTGTGTACATCAAGTCAACTATCATAGATAATCACCATTCAAATTCAACATGTGGCACAGATTCCTGTGTCTTGAGATCATTGCTTGACACCCTTAGATTGAATCCAAGGCACAAGAAGAACTCATTTGCAAGATATAAATGTTATCACCCTCTCTCACATCTGCTGCTATGATTGTATCCACTGCAAAGCTGAGCCATGTAGCTTGTGAAATATTATTACTGCCATTGCTTTTACAGTTAGCTATACAAACACCATAAGCTACTGCATATTCTTTTACTTTGATTGTCCTTTCTTTCATTCCATCAAATTGATTTTGGTAGGTTTTGTGACAAGAAATATACATACACCAGAAACATATTATCCTAAGAATAGAAAAACATGGAAGTCAAATACCAGAAGCAAATCACAGAAACGTGAATTGTGGCTGTCTTTGGAAGTGCTAACTTCCTAATGTCTTACAGCATTTTCCACATTTCCTTCAAGGGAAGATTGCTAAGTACAATAGTTGCAAAGGCGAACATTATTAAATTGTAAAGAAGCAAGAGCAAAGCAGGATTTGAGCACCAATGTATTTAAATTCATATGAAAGTCAATGTACACCTTGGAAATCATTAGTGAATGAGTCCTTCTAGAAATTGCATGGATTCCTATTAATATCCCTCCTGGTTGCACATAAGCTCAGGGTACCTGAGGACTTATTTTCCTCCTTCTGCACAATGAGCTCATTTAATCAAAGAGGGCTAAGGATCTTTATCTGACTTCAATCTCGGTGACATAGAGCATCACCAGTATAAAGGGAAGCAACATCTAGTGCTAATGAGGAACAAAATGAAGATACCTATCCTATTTTTCCACAGCCCATATTTTGAAACTGTTTATAGTTTCTGAAAAACACACATGTTATTTAAACTTATCTTGCTAGGTCATGCCTTCCCAAAAGAGAACCCTAGGACTAGGCTATTTTTAAAGTTTCATAAGTGGTCAGACTCCCTCTCAAGCATTCTGAGCCTAATCCCACCACATTTCCTAGATGAAATTTCTCCCATCTTCCTTCGCGATTATCGGTTATCTGCCTGAAATGCTGATGTGCATGAATGTGGATTCACCTGGAAAGTGCATGGTTTCCTCACACTGCAGGCTTGCTGGTTGCTTGTTAATATAGCTAGAGTTTGTCATGGACTATTTCATTAATCCTTGCAGCCACTGAAAAGAACAATAATAATCATTCCAACTTTAAACATAAGAAAATTAGGCTCAGAAGCAGGCTCTGGGTCATAGAGCTTGGGAAGCCCAGCTTAGCTCTTTCTTTCTCATTTATCAAGAGCCACAATGTATTTAAACATTGTTCTAAAATACAGACTGCAGCCCTTGTCCTTAGGCTCTCCAGGCTCCCAAAGCATGCTTACTATAAAATATCATGTTTCATTACCTGAAATTCAGGTGTCACGGAGCATACTGTAGTTTGTTGTGTTTATTCTGTACACCACACTATATTGCCCACCAGGGTGACTCAGGCACTGGTCCATTGGAAAGCAATGTGAGAGCGACCAGCAGAGCTGCTCGGATGAAGATGACCAAGGATGGTTTTCCATTGAGAAGCATTCCTAGTTGCTACTGTACCCAGGGTAGGCACAGGAAACAACAGCCTGTCCCAATCTACAGTTCACTCTGTGTCTTCTTACATCCCTTAAGAGAAGCTGGTTTCTTGACCAAATGCCAAATTTTCCATTCTCCAGAGATGGTGAAGACTCTTGAGTCAAGCTAAGAGAAAGCCTTTATAAACAGTCTGAAAGATAACTAAGGTATATAGGATCAACACTCTTTGGGCCATATTTGTACCCGCTATGAGGAAAGAGCCTCTTCTGCTTGGGTCACAGTTAAAGGCAAGCCTTGAGATATATAGCCTGTTACCTACCTTTTCATGTTTGTTCCAAATGTAACTGTCTGGAATAAGCCTGAGGTCGTTCTAATACTGTAGACTTTTCCTGTAATTTTCTCAGATATACACGAAGGAGAAAATCAAATCTTAGCAATAAGCTTGTCATCTAGTCTGGTATCTTTGGGCTTCTACAAAGAGAAAGGAACTGTGCTACATTTCAGGGAACCAACCAACCAAACAAACAAACAAAAAGGCTTGACACATCTGTTACCTAGGGTGACACTTGTGAAGAAATAATACAATACCCTTAACAGTGCAGTGATAACACTAGACCCTTGGGTACTAATGGAACCATGTAAGTAGGCAATGTGCAGGTTCAAGACCAGCAGAGGATATTGCATCAGGACCTTCTCTAAGAGAAAAATATCCCCAAGAAGGAAATTTGGCATGGGCTGAATGAGGAGGCCAGTATTCTGGAAGGATTCAAACCTAATCCCAGAGGCAAGAGAATACACTTAATAGCTATGGGAAGCCTAAATAATTCCATAGGTCTAGACCATGTGGGAAATTATGAGAGACAGGAGACATCAAGCAGATGCTGGCAGTCAAACCAGACACTCAACTTTTATCCAATGGTGTTCCCAAGAGCAGCCATTATCTAAAGAGAGAATTTGGTTAACTCTGGTTTTAAAACGAAAACTCTAGACACCAGGAGGCCAACTTAAAACCCTTGCAATGTACAGCCCACACTCTCAGTTAAAGAGTGGGCTGAGATTAGCACCAGGAACTCCCTCGTCCTATCTATGGGAGAATGTAAGGAAAAGCACCAGGAATCTGTCTGGCTCACACCCACGCTCTCTTCACAATCATCCAAAGTGCCACCTACCTAGCACTATGACTGCAGGTCACCTTATATCCATTCAGTGACAGTTTCAGTTACATGTCATACTACCTAAACATTGGAGCATATATTAGGGCTCCTCAGAACCTACTGATGAGCTGCAGTGTATAGAGTCTATGACCTCTCATGTCCTCCCCCAATGCTCTGAAATAGGATCTGAAAAAATACAATTCTAGGAGACATACTATGTTTAACTGGAAGACCCAGAACACAACTTAAATTCAGCTTCACTTAGGTTTATGTGGAAATGTTACAAATTCTCAGTCTACAAAATAGCTGTGTTACAATGTAGAAAAGCATTTGATATGACAGAAAAATGAACAATCTGTTACTCCAGGTGCCTTCCTCGGTTCCCGATGAATTCATATTGACATAGAACACACCTCCGAATGGAGAAATCACACACATATTCAGAGGAGCTATCAGTGAGCATGAGGGAGATAGCTCTATATGTGTGTGTTGAGCTCCTGTGTCCAGATGCACACAGATGCTGACTCCACACAGGAATCTGCTTTGTCTTTCCTTGGGGTGAGCAGTCATGATGAGATCTCTCTTGATTCCTCAGCTTTCTGGCAATGGGCAATTCAACATCACCAAAATGGCAATGGAGGGTGTTCAGAAGCACGTGGAGGCCACGGAGATAAGTCAAGAACATTTTTCCTTGGATCAAACTACCTGGGTTTGAAACTGGGGCCCATCTCCCACAGCGTCCACGGCTTTGAACTAATGTATTTTCTCCCTGCCTCACTTTCATCATCTGTAAAGTAAGTTTATCTCCTTTAAAGTAAGTCCAGAACCCTGCTAGATATGTCCTCTGGAATTATGGGCTGGCCGATTTCATGAATTCAGACATGAGTACTAGCTGCAGCTAGGAAGAGGGGTGCTGACCCAGACTTACAGTAAGGAGCACATTTGCTCCTTCTCTGAGGACGTTCCACATGACACGTGTGTAGCACTACATTCTCAAATGAAATTGCATTATTCGGTACACACTGATTTCAGCCAAGAAGCCCAGGTGTCATGCACAGATGTGCAGTGCAGTCAGAAAATGCCTGTGGAGGGAAAAGAGCATCTCTCACCTTGCTCCTACGACAAGTTCTCTCTGTCCTGGGTCAAATGTTAACCTCGAGAAATCCACAGCATTCTCGGCTCTGAACTCCCGTAACCAGGGACCAATTTCTAAACATGAAAAAAAAGAAACAAATAAAAAAAAGGTAAAAACAAAAACAAAACAAAACAAAAAAAAGGATGAACTGCCTCCAGGATGACAGAGAGGGCATGTCAGGAAGCAGGCAGAGCGATGGAGACTTGGAGGCCCCCTGGTGCCATCATTAGGTGCCGCTGGAGGCTTTTGTCAGGATATCACATAATTCATACATTAACCTGAAAAATCACAGAGGGTCGCCATTCAATAAAGGGCAATGCAGAAGGCAAGGCTTGGTTATGAATTACAAGCCAGATGAGTGGTTTCCTTTGGCTGCAGATGAGCATTCACAGGACCCATCAAAGGAAAGATCATTTCTTGTGAGACCCCAGGGATGAGGCCTACACACTCACTAACCCCACTGGGCTTAGAACCAAGAACAAAGCATGGGTGCCTTTGCCTCTCCAAATGAGTATTTCTATCCTGGGCTGTTTTGATTTCTATTTTGGTCCTGCAATGAGACTTGTTAAACACATTTGGTCCTTTATAGATGGGAAATTTGCAGTAACTCCTAGCACTCATTTGCATTATTTCTAAGGGAATCAGGGAACAGCCACTTTAAAGATTCAAAGTTTAAAGTTTTAAAACAAGCACTATTAACTCCTGTTCCAAGGCCTCGACCCCAGCATCTCATGGTTCTGAGCTTTGCTTCCCCTCTCACAGAGTCCAGGCTCTGCTGCACACAGGGCTGGGAAAGAGAGTTGCACTGTGATTTCAATGTGACATCCTCAGGTAGAGGATATGGTAATTGGGCTCTCCAGATAAGGTCTGGTGAAGAAGAGGAAGCCCCGCTGAAAAGGGAGTTGTCCATTTTGTCTGAGCACAGGGTCTAATTGTGATGAAATGAGAGCTCTGAAGAGCAATGGAGCACTCCTTTGAACCGTGCCTCTTTCCTGGCACTGAAGAAACATGCAGTGCATTGCTTGCCAGTTTCAGGATACCTTCTCCTCTTCCTTGGCAACCAACCATATAATCAGACGCTCGTTTTCTTTGATTTAGTGTTTGAATAATATCATACTGACTAAATGGGCATATGCCAACTGTCAAACCAATGCTGTTATTAGTTTAAAGAAAGGCATTAACATTTCAACAGACACTGAAGATAAAAACAGATCTACTGTGGAAAACTTGTCACATAACACATGAAGCAGAAGTAGCCTTGTGAGTGGATAGCAAAATATCTTCATTATCAGTTACTAAGGAATTGATATATTGAAAGGTATTTTGGTCTAAGCTTATCGAAATCTTGTTTTTGAAAATTTAATGTAAATGCTACCCTGGTTTCTTTTTGGTATTTTACACACATTTCCCCATGTTTACCACAAATTGATTAAAACAACTATTCATTTATAACTATGTAAATACAAGATAGCAGTTCTATAAAATTTTATTAGTAAATGATCCTCCTAAGAACTTATAATGCAGTTAGGGCAATAGTGTTAATATCTCTATAAACATAAATATAGTTTATAAGTATTTATAGGGCTGTAGGAATTTTACAGCTATGGAGAGGAGAGGCGAGTGGGCCTAATGGAAGGAAAGAGTCACCCAAAATCATAGAGCAGATGTCCTAGAGGAACAGGCAAAGGAGAAATATGGAGACCACAGTATTCCTCTGTCCTGATCTCATGTAATGATGTTTTCTCCAATAAAGAGACCACATTTTCTAAAAAGACTTTTTTGTTTTGTTCTAATGATTTTATTTATTTTTATTTTATATGAATTGGTATTTTGCTTACATGTATGTCTGTATGAAGTTGCTGGGTTGCCTCGAACCAGCGTTACAGACAGTTGTGAGATTCTGTGTGGGTGTTGGGAATTGAACCCAGGTCCTCTGGAAGAGCAGTCAGTGCTCTTAACTGCTGAGCCATCTCTCCAGTCCATCATCTAACCATGTTTATTCTAACATGAAGACCATGCTTTCCCTCTAGCTCTGTCTCAACTAGACACACTTACTCAACATGGAGACCATAAGTTTCTCCCTCCCCCTCCCTCCTTCCCTCCCCCCTCTCTCTCTCTCTCTCTCTCTCTGTGTATATACGTAAATCATATAACCTTTCTTACTCTAACAGTACTTCAAGATGGGAAATGAAAACGAAAGCTCTGGTGTCTACAGCACAGAAATGGTGCCTTTTGTGTGGTAGCCATTGAGTAAGGTCTCAATTTAAAGACTATGAATGAGTGAGTCCATTCAAGAGTTGGTGAATTAAGGAGGAAGAGTGAAGAAAAAAGAAAGTAACCGCAGCTTAAGAAACACTGGACTGGAAATCAAGAGGCATACTTACACATAAGCTATAGGGAAACTCACATTCAGTTTGGACTTTATACAGATGTAGCAAGAAAACTCTTACAAGTTTTCAAGTGAACACTTAACTTGTTGAATTAATGATCCTGGAAATAGACATGGGTGACTGACAGAGAGCATGCTGGGGGAAGTATAGAGAGTGAGAATAAATATATTAGATATTAAAACACTAAATACTTTAGGTGGCAGGCATGAAAAGAGAATGCAAAAGGTGTAGGGGAGTCTCCTTAGTCAGACTGGTCACTGGAGTGAAAACAAGGAAGAAAAATTAAAGAAATATTTTCATATTAAACCAAGGAGTCAATGTTCTGGGTGCATGACTTGATTTGCTGACAGATCGTAGATCAGCAACCATGAGAAAGTCTTCCACTAAAGCTGACAGGTAGAAGGCAGACTGCAGAGACATTTTCATAATCACTCAGACCAGAAGAGTTGACATGATGTGTAAGTTCAAAAGCATCAGCATTCAGATCGAAACTCACAAAGAGCCCTGATACATTTTTGCAAGCTGGAGGGAGTGTATCACTTCATTCTCCATAACACCCAGGCTCCAGAGCTGAGGACTCAGGTCCTCTTCCAAACACAAGAGGGGAAAAAAAATCACAAAGCCAAGGCTAACCTTGCTGCTTCTGGTAGTGATATACAAGCCAAGTCAGAGCAGGAAAATGTATTACAATTATCAGAAAACAATCAGCTAGCTTGTTTGCCATTCACCCACCAATTAAAAGTGGAACAATGCCCAATAGGAGTGGGATGGAGAGAATCATTTCAGGTTGACTTTCTATTCTGAGGAGCAACAAAACCATGGTGCTTCTGAAAACACCCTCAAGACATATCAAGAAACTGAGTAGAGAAAGAAAAATTAGTCAACAGTATAGTGGTCAGTGCTATTTTATTTCATCAATTGAAATTCAAACGCACTCCCATGCCCATGTCCAAAAACCAAACTGCTTCCTTTTGGGGTAACACTCACTCAAAATCGACCAAACCATGCCATTTCTTCACTTGATCCTCCATTGTATTCCTCATTCATGTGGTCTGACTCACCTTTGTACACCATACACCCTTATTTCTTACTGAATCTGTCAAGGCCCTTGTGAGAATTTCTACACAGACCAACCTTTCCAACTGAACCCCTGTGTGCACAAACCACACCCTCTCGGTGTTCCCTGAAGGCCAGAGTCACAAGGCACTAGCCTCTCCTGACAACCAAGGCCCTGATTTCCCCACAATCTCATGTCTTTAAACTTCTTTCTTCCCTTCCTAAGTCAGTACTTTTCCCATTAATGTCTCTAGCATAACTAAGTCACTTCCCTGAGACATATACAACTCTATCTACTGTTCCCAATTTAGGAAATGCTTTAAAGCTTATTTGGTTGTGCTAATTTGCTATTAACGGCACATAAACTAATTGGATAATAATCTCCAGCATATGGCATGCTTGAGAAGCAACAAGATTAGGTTTATGTGCATTAAGACAAAATCCATAAGGAATATATGATGCAAACATTCCAGCAGTTAGTTCAGATAAAAAGGTAAAGCTTCCTAACTCGGTTTGAGGTTGTAATTATCAGGATAATCTAGGTAGTAAGGCTGAATCAATAGCATTATAAGATAGGAATTTCAGAGATCAACTGTAAACATACCGTAAATTACGTTGAAGATATGTATATGGTATCAGCAAATCAGAAACATGTGTGTACATACAAACACACATAGAAACATGCACATATACATGTACACAAAAATATGTATCTACACATCCACACGCAAATATATACATTTACATACACATGCACATGCTCATGAGAATGCACAGAGGGAATTAGGCTTATCTAATAAATAGGAGAATGACCCAGCATCAATCCGAGAGTCATAAAATATTCAATTTACTTTCATGATAACAGATGTCAATAACAGCAGTAACTCACTATCGATATTGACCTCCAAAATTCATAAAATGAACAGAAGCAGAGTAGCTAGGCAAATTCAAGTCAATGTGGGTCAAGAGAGGAGACTCGAGAGCCTGGATAGCAGGTAGAAAACAAGCTTTGCAATTGGTCAAGGAAGACAAAGAAGGAAGGAGACAGAGAGACAGCTCAGAACACTCCTTCCTCCTCTGATACTGCTGGAAGATCTACATGAACTTGAATCTAACAAGGCCATTGTGGGAAGGGAAGCGACACAAAACCTGCAAATTCAAACTGAATACCTCATGTGTCATGACATTTGAGGAATACCCTGGAGAACCCAATCATAACACAAACATAATTACTGACACATGTCCTCTAATGATTGTCTACCACAAAGTCAGGTGTGTTAGTCTGTGCATTCTTATGGTGACATAAGCTCAGAGGTGATATTTTGTCAATATTTTACCAAAAGTGTACCGTTTCTGTTTTTAAAAGAAATGTTGCTTGAACTTTCAAGAAAACTATTTTTATCAACATGAATGAGGGTTAATAAAATTGGTCAAAATTAATTGGGGGCTTTAAACTGTGCTGGATAGGCAGATGCAAGTCTGAACCCCTTCATTATACAGGAGAGAAAAATGGAAAAACCATTATCTCAAACAAGCAAAAAGGTTTCTATGTAATGATGCCATAAGCTGAGAAAATTTTGAAATCTGAAAATTTGGCCACAGAGAGGATCCTTGTGTTGAGGAGCAGCTCTTGGTCCATATGTGACAGTGAATCCAGACTGGGTGGGAGACAGCCTGCAGCATGAACTCTAAGCAGCTCACCCTGGCCTGATTGTCAAAATGGATAAGGGTGGCTAAGGACTGGCATGTGGCAGCTCCAACGTCCTCCCTCATTCTTTCACTCTTCAGTCTACTGGGGGACAGAGAAAATGTTTCAAAAAATCTACACGAATTTGAAATTCAGGCTGAAATTAGAATCACAATGTACATTCATTGAGGACTGGAGATAATAGGCAAAGCTTTCCCAAGCCACAGAAAAAAAGCAACATGCATCAAATGAAGATGTTGAAGCACAATGCAAAACCTACCATGTCTTCGTCTCCTGCAGCTACTTGGTTGACTCTCTGCCACTGAAGCTATGCATGTAGAACATCTAACAGGATCACTGGCTCCAAACGAGCTAATGCAAAATCGCAGCAGGAAGGTTGGTTCTAGGTTCTGTTATAAACAGCTCGCAACTCTGAATCTCCATTTTTCTCTCACTGCTGCTTCACCATGGGTGTGAAAATTGAAGCATGGCATGGTGAGAGAAGTCATGCTTAGATCAAAAACCAATGACACATAAACTCAACTAGTCATGGATCTCTGTTATGAAACCTCAACAGACATAAAAATGCAGCAGCACATTTCCAAAGAAGAAAAAAAAAAACAGCAACCTCTTCATTTCAAGAGTAAATTTAGTCCTATTGATACATTGTTAAGCAAAATCAATACCCACTTGGTTTTCAGCTGCAGACTAGGTGATAGTGAATCACAGCCTCAGGAAGCTGGGCTCACAAGTCAACCTATTCTTCAGCTACTGTTTTTTCTATTGTTAATATTAATAATGATCTGAATAACAATTAGGATCTGAAAGGGAGCACTTTCAGAGCTGGAGAGAAGGCTCATACAAGTCTGACAACCTGAGTCCATCTGATGCCCAAAAGCCACATAGAAATTCCTATACATCAGGCACACATTTATGTCAGTACTCCTATAGGAAGGTAGAATCTTTTGAAGTATGTAGGATAGTTTGCCATGGGTACTCAGTGATAAACAACATGGGACACTTTGTTACACGGTGCGGAAAGCAAAGACTGGTACCCAAGGTTGTCCTCTGACCTCTATGTCAATGCCATGGCACACAGGAACACACTCATTCACACATAGCCACACACACACACACACACACACACACACACACACCATTTACCATGTCCACTATCCAGGTTTTACAATCCAAATGTTTAATAAATATTAACGATGAAATGTCCCCCATGTGTAGATCTGCTTTATTGAGATGTGGAAGGTTCTACAAGAAGACAGGATTGAATAAGTTGAGATGAATAGCTACAGATCTATGCTGTCAACCCTGAGTTCCTGGTGTGTGAGTGTAGCACATGGGCAGTAGGTGAACCAGACACTGTGCTGAAAGTCTAAGCTGCTTCTTGGCTGTTGTTGGTACACTAGAGTACAGACTCCAGGGCTGAGAACAAAGAACATTCTGGAAAGTCTTTCTTTTGCTCACTTTTCCTAAGGAATAAAAAGGCAGTCTTACTTCAAAGATAGTTACTACCCTTTAAGATTGGTAAGCCTCTTTCTTTTGTGAAGTTCGTTTGCAATTTCAGGGCATTAAATAACTTTCCCTCTCAACATAATCTAAGCTAAGACTATGATTAAAAACCAAGGGAGTGAAATGCTTTAAACCCATAACAAGAATAGGATAGCATGTCTGTACTGGTTTGCTTTCCTGTCACCTGCTTGCTAAATGGTACCCTTCTTTCTCTTACAGTTCACTTTTCGAGACAACATCCTATGGCATTTGCCAAAGACAAGTTCTCTTTGAGCAGGAGTGAGTGTCCTACAACAAGAATCGCCCCTAAAACTAGATTTATGAGAACTTCGAGCCCCAACCTTCACGGGTGTGTCTGTCTAGAAGGAAGTCAGAGCAAAATATTTCATCAGGGACCAATCACCCCTCACTTAGCTGAGAGGGACCACTACCTTGTGAAACCACTCTTGGTCTGAGATTCCATTCATTTTTTGTAGTTTCTCTACCCTTATGACAAATACTTAAAATATCTTAGGAGCTAAATGTCAGTAACAGAAGAATTTCTGGCAATTATTGGCCCAGGTACTTCTACGTTCTACATGGTTCCCTTTGACACACCTGTCAAGAGGTAATAATGCAAAGTTCTCAGGAAGATTCTTCAAGGAACGTCTTGGAACTAGGCTTGCCTTTTCTTCTTATAGCTGTTTAGACCTTTGTAATTTTCAATTTTACTAAATCCCTTGTAGCAATTTCCTTATGATATGGACCAACATGGCTGGCTATTGGTTTTTATTGCCAGTAACTCTTTCAAGAGGAAGTGTATGGTCAATATTATAGAAAACAGTAATAGGAATCCATATGCAAGGGGAGATCTTGAAATTCTAGGCTAGGGTTAGCCTGAAACCACCAGCTCTCCCTGATTCAGCCAGTGCCCACCCTGCTCTGTCTTAAATTTGTGAGTCTGTCCTGCAGAAGAATCTTCATCTTGCATTGTGACCCATAACATATGACTGCAAGCTATAAAATCTAATTGCAAAATCTTAATGTTGTGCCAGGAGACATTAAAAAGTAATTTCCTTTAGATTTATGACTCTAGGATTACAAATGCTGCTAATATGACTAGAATCAGAAAAATGAGCACTTTCTATTTAATGGGTACTATCTTCCTCCACCACCTCTCCTATCCCACCCGAATGCTAGGAGTAACCAAAATGGCTGCCATGTAAGCCATGGTAACCTCAATTCTGACTAGGGCTAAGAGAGCCAATCAGCTCTAAGTAATATCAGGAATTGCAGAAATGTTTGAAGGCTGCTTAGTTCACATAATCAACCAAGATTCACCCTGCCACATTCACAATCAGAGCTCAGCTTTAAAAAAAAAAAACTCCACTTGCTTAAGTCACGATGCTCCCCTTCTTCCCCATCTACAAAGCTTATGATCAGTTTTTTTTCTTTTGTCTGTTAACCTGGAAAGCACACTCTAATGTAATATACCACCTCTTCAGAAACAGAAGCAAGCTATGGGAACTCAAGAGACACACCGCATTATTAAAAGAAGTCTCCCTGCTTGGAGAAATATCTAATAAGCCCCAAGGTGGTCTCTCCGAGTAGTAGAGATTCCAGGTTTATACCAGACCCGGAATGGAACATGTTTTCCAAGACAGGCCCACATTTCCCCCAGAACTTATGATGACAATCTGAAGCAACAATTGTGGAAATTCCAATTATTCATTTATGTGGTCATGAATATTTATTAAGTCCCTGCTAGACAAAAGAAACTACTGCAGTTACTGACTGGGAAACAAAGTCACATTTATAATTTAGCTTCAAAAGAATAGATGCACATACAAGAAAGATAAGCTGAAGAAGATATTAATGGGTCCCATGAGGAAAAGAGAAGATAAGAGATGCTTTTGTGAAGCTCTGTCCAACAAGAATATTATACATGTCACTTGGAAAATTTTAATGACCATACAATAAGGCTAACAAGTAAGTAAATTAATTCTATACTGTAATTCAATTTACTTAGAATATTTTGATGTTATCCAAATAAACCTCGATGCTCTATTTTTGCTGCTTATCTAGAATGTATTTAAAGTTCAATGAGTATATTCCTTGGAGGCAGAGAGAGCATACTTGTATGGGGATTGAAATACGTAGGCATATACATGTGTGAGGATGCCTGTGGATACTAGAGACCAGCTTTGGTTTCTTAGGAACTATACACAGTGTTTTTTGAGGCAGTCTCTCACCAGGAACTGGGATACTCTGATTAGGCTAGGCTTACTGGCTGGCAAACTTTAACAATCCATTTTCTTTATCTCTGTGGCACTGGAATTATGTGTATACTCCAATGCCTAGCTTTTTGTATGAGTGCTAGAATCAAACTCAGGTCCTCATGTCTGCACACTGAGTACTACCTACACAAGGCTGTTCCCAATCCCCTCAGTGTGTTTCTCATACTTACTTTAGCTCTTCAGTTAGAGTGGTCTCATCTCAAACTCAATGCCTGTACATATCTAGTTTCTTGCATGTGGTTCAACATCCATCAAAGATTGCAAAAGCAAGCTCACTGGATAACACAAAGGAATCTTGATCTATGATTACATAACAGATGAACTAGACCTTTTATGAACCAACTACCATTGAGGCAAGTAAGATTGAATTAGAGGCTTATCCCAATCAAAATTTCCCCTATTCTCCGCACACATTGTTGAAACAATGTGGTCCTTTGATTTATGCCAAGTTTGTCCAGAAGCTCATGCGCAGAACTTTATACTTGGGGTGAATTAATCAAATTAAAAGTTGGTTCTTAATATGTTAATTCACCAGGTCAAAGTTATTTAGGCCAAATTCACTAAAAAATAAGCTAGATTTTGACTGAGTCCTTGAAATGCCTTCCTGTATGGTGTGATTATTTTTTCTTCAATTTACCTGAGAACATTAATTTATGTTGTATAGTCTACATTGTCAATGTGAACATGGTTGCCTTTGGCTATGTTGTCTCAGTATGATCTCTGGAGGGGATAGTGACATATGAAGATAGATCTTTCAGACAGACAATCCAAGCCCAGTAGATAGTCCCTCAATGAAGACAGGATATAAAAGCAAGAGTGAGTCTCTTGATTGACATTTTGTAAACACTTTGTTAACTATGACTTTGGGGAGAATAAAATTCTAGGTGGACCAAACTGTCTACAGCCTCTCCGGGACTTGGTCAGATGCATCTGTGCTGTTTAGTGTTCTCATCTTGACACAAACTAGAGAACCTCTGAAAGAAAACACAACTTGTAAAATTCCTCATTCAGGCTGGCTTGTGTGCCTGTCTGGGGGGCATTTTCTTGATTAGCAATGGATGTGAAAGGGCACAGCCCATAGGGGCAATGCCACCCCTAGACAACAGCTCTCAGTTATGTAAGAAAAGTAGCAGAATATGAGACTAGAAGCAATCTAGTAAGCACCATTCCTCCATTCATCCTCTGCTCCTGCTTGAGTTCCTGAACTGACACCCCTCATTGGTAGACTGTGACTGAGACGTGTAAAGAAAAATAAGTCCTCTCTTCTACCTATTGGTAGCAGTAATGGTGTTTATCCCAGCCATAGAAAGCAAACAAGGACAGTACCTTATATCATTAATAATTTTAATCAACATACTATCAATTTAGGAAAACATGTTTGAAAGAGTAACAGCTTTTAATAGTATTGCAAGTCTTTCTTGTCAATTATCCAATGTGAAAGCCTTGGAATTTCCTATAAGTCATCCCCTGTTTTTATGATAATAAAAAGTATATAAAAAATCTGCATATGTTTTTCTGGATGGTATTCAAATACTATTAATTGTTTTAAATGAGTCAGGGACTCATTTACTAACTCACTTAGGTGATTATTAAAATTAAATATTTAATACTTTAATATTTTATAATTAATTATTAAATTAAATTATTTAAATTAAAAAAGATTCAAGTTCTCTTTAATAGTATCACAATGAACATTATCATGTTAAGGGAAATAAGCAGATGCCTGCTCAATTAGTTACTTTTATGACTACATGCTCAATTCGTTACTTTTACGTTCCTATGATAAAACACCATGACCAGGGAATCTTATAGGAAGAAGAGTTCATTTAGGCTTATGGTTAAAGAGTGATAAGTGTCCATCATCACAAGGAAGCAGCAGGCTTGACAGGAGAAAGGAGGGTGGAGCAGCCAGCTAAGAATTCACATCGTGAAGCCACAAGCACAAAGCAAGAACACAAACTAGAAATTCCAGTCTTTAAACTCTCAAAAGCAATACCCATTGACATAGAGGAGCGCCTCTGCAAATAGGGGAGCCTACGAGGGACATTCTCTCTCAAACTACCATATGTGTTTTCTTTCACACAAAGGATCTAAGTTTAAATGTAGAAGGAAACTGTGCAACATAGGAAGATGTTTAAAGAGAGGGAAGGAGGGGGAGTTACTAAAGCAAGACACAGAGGTGCAAATGTTAAATATCACTGATTTTCTTTCCTGTGGAGATGCTAGACAAATAGCAGAGATAGATGACAGATGATAGAAGATAGATGGATAGATGAGACAGATAGTGAGATAGAAAATAGATTGTTAGAAAATATATGCATTGATAGATGGTAGATGCATGATAGATTGATAGTGAGATAATGAGATAGATAATAGATGATAGATATAGATAATTGACCAACAGATTATAGATTGATAAATGACAGTGAGATAGATAATAGAATGTTAGATAAGAGATACATTGATACATAATAGAGACATTGATAGATCATATGTTATAAATAGATAGGTAGATAGATGATAGAATAGATGATAGATATAGATAATAAACAAATAATAGATGATTGATAGAAGACAGACAGATAGATGATAGATGCAAACATGTATCTATATCTGTATACATATACGCATACATATATACATGCATACATACACAGACAGACATAGAAACAAGAAGGGGTAGGAAGGGAGACATAGCTCAGAGATTAAGCATACATAGTACCCAACAGAGCACCTGAGCTTGTTGTCACAAAACACATCAAGAGGTTTACAACCACATATAACTCCAGCTTCAAGAGATCCAACACCCTCCTCTGGTTTCTATAGGCACATACAGTCATGTACATATACTCCCCCTAAACACACGTACGCATACGTTTAAAAATCTTTCAAAGGCCTTAAAACGAAGTTGAAGTTAGAGATAAGAACAAGTGAAGACCAATGTCATGTGTGTATGAAGAAGTCAGAGTGAAACCTTTTATGTTGATCGTTTAAAAATGTAGAGAAAAAAATAAATGTTTTTAAAATTAAGAATGTATGCCTTTAGTGGCTAGTCGATAGATTTATGAGACACCATGTCTCTTTAGACCCAAGGCAGCCACCTTCTTTCTAGGAGGTGATAGGTTTACGGCTGGAAAACAGGGCAATGCCATCCACCTGGTACCTACTAATGTTCATTCTTATTTCCCTTCACAAGAGTTACAGAAGCCCCATTTTCAGGAATGGAACAAGACATATTTGATACTTATTTTTACTTCAGACACTTGCATAAAAACAGCAAATTAACAACAGACTACAATAATTAACACATACCTCATTCTAATACCCATTATTCTCTTGAGTAAGTACCACTAATATTCAGAAAAGAAAGCTAGACTGCAGTCTGTGATAGATAAATCTTTCAAGGGAGTTGGAAATAAGCACAGTTACATCCACTGCCTTGTGTGCCCCAATTCATTATGAAAGCCACACAGAGAGAAGAAATCACATTCCTGGACTCGGTTGGCCCCATGGACCTCCCAACATATGGACTTACTCAAATGCAGCCAATCCCCAGCTGCCAAGCTGCACCGTCGGCTTACATTGGCTTCCTTTGTTCTCTGGATTAATGCAGCACCACTGTCTGCTGTTCAGTGACTCTCACAACTGCTTTTCACTTCTCTCCCAGCCCACCCCCAAAAGACCACTATAAAAGTGATGGGATAAAACATTCTGGCTATCGCTGCTGTATGCTAGGTGATACTGTGTAGGTATCTGATGATCTGGACCCTTTCTAAATCTGTGCTGATACCTAGCTGTGTGAGTTTCCAAAAGCCCTTGTTTATATCTGTTGTTAACTAAGAAGTTTGAATAGATGTGCCCAGACTTTGTTTGTTTATGTCTCTGTTGCTAAAAATCAATTATCTGTAATGTATCTGTAATACACACACACACACACACACACACACACACACACACATACACACACTCAATGATCTTGATGGTATATAGGTCAGTATGTTTTTGGTGGGTTTTTTGATATGAGATAAAATAGAAAATGTTTTAGGCTTTGCATGTTACAGTCTTCTAATGTAGCATAAACATAGCCATCACAGTCTGTGGACATTGTTGTGTCCCAATGAAATTCGCTCCTTAAGGAATCACTACAGATTAGTTTAGAAAGAGCCTGGATCGCCAGCCCTATCTACATGATCACATACCATATGGCAACCTCTGGCAGTGGGGACTGCAGAATGCTTTATGCCAGTGGTTTTTATAGAACTTTTCATCTCTTGTATCAGAAATGAGAGCCACAGACAGAATCATTACCCTATCATTACCCAGAATCATTTCCTAAAACAAAACAAAAAAATCACTGCACATTCTCAGCAGTGACACACCAAATCACTTGAAACCTTAGCTAATTGCCACTATATATATATCGTTTCATCTGAGAGAAAAGACCAAGGTGTCCAGGGCTCCTTGCACAGCCTACTGGCTACTATTATCCATAGCCCCAAAAGATGCTTGTCTTGCTCCCAGCTTGCTTGGTAGCAACAGCCCCAAGCTAAACACCCCAGATGCTTTAAGAATATCTTTTTTGAACATGAAACATAAAGTTGATATTTATAGCTTCAGAAGTCTTATTTCTAGTAGAGGTGGATTTCTGTCCCAGCTTAGCACCCCCAAGAGAGCTCTCTGCGTGCCCTGCTCCCTCAAATCCTTGAGTACCACAAAGAGGTCCACAAAGAGATGTGGAAAGGAAAGGAAATTTTGCTTTTGCTCTGCTCTTTAGGTTTAGGTGAATCTGTGCTTGTTTTCATTTCCAGGTACTAACCTGACAGGATCCATAAGCCCAGCAGTGTAACAGCCACTCCTCTGTCCCAGCAGACCACACAGCCATTGTGAGGACAAACTAGAAGCTGTATTTATGGCATCCCTGAGCTCCTTAGGGTGCTGTGAATTCTATGTCACAGTCTCATTCCAAAGCTCCTGTTTAGTATCTCGACATGCTCACATACTTACGTCTGGACATATCCCAGAGGACTTCAGGGGCTTTACAGCTCTGAGTTTCTTTGTAACTGTATTTATCATGGTCACTGCCCCATCCTACTAACGTTTGTAACCAAGCCCCACCAGACACGGTGGCTAGCCATCATTTTAACCTTTCATGCAGTCAATACTGACCAACTCTATGCTTGACATCACTCTAGAAGCTGGAGACATCACAGGAAAATAAATAGAGACTACTGCTGCACTCGCTGCCTGAGATGCCCAGTGAGGGAAGCTGAGCAAGGAAAGACAGTAAATACCATGATGGCAAGAGAAGGGTCACAGTGTGACGTGGATGAATGAGAAATAGTACGCAGAGGGAATACTGTCTGCAGCTGACATTTAAGATGAAATGACAATTGGAAGGAAGAGGTGCACAGAGGTCTACGAGAGAGGATTCCAGAAGGTGCTCCTTAGTGAGTGGATCCATGGGGAATTGAACAGGAAAGGGGCAGGGGGAAAAGAGCTGAGATGGAGGCAAGGCATGTGCTATCTTCCAAGTCAAAGTAAAAGACCCAGATTTCTGCTTCTGACAAAGATACGAACTTACTACTAAAAAGTTAGTCTTTATCTTGACTCACCAGGAATATGGTCATGACTGTAAATACTCAATTATACTGCTGTTACCACAGACAACCTTGAGTGGGTTCATCTGAGTTCTAAAAAAGTAAGAGCCATAGTAATAAGCCGTGTGTATTTGTCTCCAGTTCCTGTTGCAAGGCTCTGGGAAGCCAAGGTGTATATAGGAGGGGAAGGAAGATCTGGACTGCATGAACTCCTCAAGCTTATGATGGCTGGTTTATAGGGTATACCAGAAGACAGAATGCAGGAGACAGGACAGCAGAGTCTGGGGAAGATGTGCGGGAAGGGAGCAAGTCTCGGGGATGCTGTATTGAATGATTAGGGAACTTTGGGTGGTACCCATGCTTTGCAGTACAGCCATTCCATCTACAGTTCCTCTTCTGAGATGGGGTGATAAACAAGGAGCAGGTTGGGGAACAATCCAAAAGCTCCTTGTCACAGGACTAAATGGAGCAGCCTCTTAGAAATCCCAATGGGTATAGGACGTGTGGATGTTCACTGCTTCTGCAACTCTGGGGTAGATAGACATGAAGAAAAGATTTGATAGATGCCAAGACACAGATGGTCTTTACTAAGGTGGCACATAGGTAGGGTGTCCATAGCAGAATGAGAACAGGGTTAGTGGGTCAGGAAAATTAGCATATGCATCACAGAACAAAGAAACAAATGAATATACACAAAGACGAATAAACAAACCCCATATACTTCATGACAAGGCTCGACTGATCCTCTCTAACGACCCACACCTTCTATAGTTCACAGAAGATCTTTAGAATGAATAATTGCCATGGTATTGATCTAAGAATTAATCTAATTGTTTAGTCCCATCCCCAGGCCTGTATGTCATTTATCTCCACATGTACATGTGCATGCTTCCACATTGAACTCTGTGTCTAGACATAAAGATTCTAAGATGCACCCTAATCCAAACTCTTTCTCCAGAATCCCATTGCCAGCCAAGCCCTCAGTCACCTTGACAACTCTATTGCTTGCCCCTGGGCTACCTGGGAAGGCAGGCTTTGGGTGTGGTCCTTACAAGCTTTACTAACGCCCTTTATGCACCAGTTGCTAGACATTTGTTCTCATTTGCTTCTGTCTTTTAGTCAACCAGTTTCTGTACATAAACAAAAAGAAATTGGGGATTGCAAACAGAGACGTTGATTTCTGCCTCCCTGTCCCTCAGGGTATGAAATTCAATAGATTTATTTTTTTTTTTTTTTTTAGTTTTTTGCAACTTAAGAAAAAGAAGAAGCAGGTGAGGCAGGCTGACTTGTTGACCCTTTGGCTTCCAAATCAAACCCAGAGAAGAGAAAAAAAGAAGAAGATAACTCCATAATGAGTTACAAGAAAGTATAAGTGGAAACAAACCCCCATGGAGTTCAAAGGGACTTGTGTTTAATCAGACAAAAACAATTCTTTATAGCCTTGGGTGCCCATGTGGTGTGTAAGGAAGCTGAGCCACAGGATGCATTGGGCATGTGAGCCTGCTCGCCTTGTGCTATTTGTTCCTTCCTTCGTTTGCAACTAATGTTCAAAGAAAATCTCAGTACAAGACAGACCCTGAAGTAGGTCAGACCCACTAGTTAAGATTGTCATGAAAGCAGCTTCGTGCTATGAGCACAATTCCAAGTGGCCCATCAAGCAGAGGTATTGAGTAACAATATAACACCCTTTTTCCAGAAGCTCCAGGACTTCACTGTTCTGCTCTTCCAATGACTCTCTGTTGCACTTGATAGGGCCTCAAAGCTGCCTCCTTTCCTGGAGGATGGGGAGGCAGAGTTAGCCAGGTGTAGAGAATCCCTTACTTCTGCAGAAGCATTCTCCTGAACCCACTCACAGACAATTCTGTCTGCTTCCTACCTGAAGGTCACATGCATGGCCAAATCCCCATCTCATTAATTATAACTCTTGGCAAGCCATTAAAAATCTCATTTCATTTTACCATTCACCCTCCCTTTTAACTGACTTTCCATAATTATAATTCTATTTTTGATATACTAGCCCTATTAAATTTAATGCCATACAGAGATTTGAGAACTCCTCAAGTAAAGATGAATTCTGGACTGTGTCTACTGAAGGCTAAAAGAGAACTTGCTTAGGACTGTGACATGGGTAAAACTGCTGTGCATTCTATCTTCATACACAGAAGGAGGAAAGGCTAGTTAATTACATATGTATAATAATACAACCCGTACATGATGACTATAATTAGCAAAAAACTGTCTTCACAAACAAAACCAAACAAGCTGATGACTCCAGCCTGCATTTGTTATTGCTTCCCTTAGCAGTTATAAACATTTCTATTTTTGTTCTTTTTAAAAGATAAACACAACTACAGTAAAGATGTTTGGGGTCAGGGGATCCTGACAATGTATCTTTTCCCTTGCTGGACAATGATTAGCTTCTCTTCAAATGCTTGCCCCACTAACAGGATCAGGTAGTGAAAAGAACTTGAGAAGAACTGTTGCCAAGAAGTAGCCCTTAACCAAGCACACTGAGGTGAAAGGCTCCAGGAGAGAGACTTCCTAGGATAATGTGAGCAGCCTGATCCATAGGGGACAGACAGAGCCAAATGCCATGTGCAGTGCTGTGAAGAGAGCATTGCCTTTCAAGCTCACAAACATACTGTGCCAACATTATTGGACCAGATGCTACATGGTACTGATGGGTAATAGAGAAAATTCTAGTCTCTTCTTTTTTAAAAGTTCTATTTCCAACTTACACTGTTTGCTTGGGGAAGATAAGCACTGCCCTTTCCAGGACTTTCAATTACACTGCCTGAAGACATAGATGGTCCTGAACACATTTCCCTGACACTCTACCCACAGGCAAGAACAGTACTCTTGTTAGAACTCTTCACCATATACCTCTCCACTGGACTGTCATGATGTTGGTCTAGGCCATCCTTCTTTCTCATCACGCACTGGACTCCTGACTGGAACCAAAAATATCTTCCTTCGTGTTGTCGTCCTCTGGCTACCCACCCCTGTAATGCTGCCTCAGCATTTTTATGGATGAAACCTCCCCAAGCCCTGTTCACATGGCTTCTTATACCTAATCCTTCTCATTGTACCCAGTGTATGCCTTTGTTCAATTATATCAAGTCATGTAAGGCCGGAGAACACCTAGAGATCGTTCACCCCCCCTTTCCTTTGTGTAGAGTTCCATCATCTATTGGCAGACACCTCCTAGGATGGCAGTTGCTACAGATAGACTGTACACATTTATCTGAATGAGAAAGAGAGAGAGAGAGAGAGAGAGAGAGAGAGAGAGAGAGACTCTCCCCAATACACATGAAGCGTCTAAACTTTGTCTTATTGGGCCTGGGACATAGGATTCCATTTAGTTGTTCAGATAATATGTCATTTTCTATAAAGGTAAGAGGGACTGCCACGTCAAGCTTACCCAATAAATAAGACAACTAACAAGTACCACAAAACAGGCACCCAATTCAGCTGCATTTAAAGAGTATCTGCCAAGCTGTAGGGTTGGTTCAGTGGTTAAAAAAGAGCAGAGTTCTCTAGCAGAGAACCGGAGTTTGTTCCCAGAAGCCAAGCTGGTTAGTTCACAACTGCCTGCAGATCCAGCTTCAGGGAATCCAATGCCCTCTACGCTCCTCCACAAACACCACACTCACACACAAAATCTCACGCGTGCGCGCGCGCACACACACACAGGTAAATAAAATGAAATCTTTAAGGAGTAAGTGAACACTATCTCAATGTCTATATGAGTGCCTGTTGACTATGTGGATGAGCAGACATTAGTCTGTAAGTGACTGCTGTATGAACGAAGAAACAAAACTGAAAAGTCAGGCAGCAAAGCTGGGGTATTAGAGCAGACTGCTTTCAACTAAACCTTGGAAACTCCTTTGCTGTATTTCACTCATTCATCTGTAACCTAGAAAAGATGTCTTTTGCCTTAGGCATTAAAGCCTACCAGACCTGTGCAAAGAGCAAATCTCTGATTTGAGCCCTCTTGCAAATAGTTCAGCCAACAAGCAAGTGGGGAGCCCTGGGAACCTAGAAGGTGAGTACACATGCCTTCTGATGCATGGCATACTCCATACCCTCCACTCACCCCCAGAATACACACACACACACACACACACACACACACACACACACACACGACAGTCTCTGCAATGTCAGCTCCTGTCCATCACAACTAAGTGACTTTTGAAAACATGGCCATCAGATACAACAGTATTCTCTTCTCAATCCCATTGACAGTAGACCACGGGCTGGAGGGC
The DNA here is from genome assembly GCA_019843965.1 of Rhynchomys soricoides. Lineage (NCBI taxonomy): Eukaryota > Metazoa > Chordata > Mammalia > Rodentia > Muridae > Rhynchomys > Rhynchomys soricoides. The sequence continues at coordinate 2,595,773 of JADRCH010000212.1, read as the reverse complement.
AGATTATGGCTCCTGGTTCACAATCTCAGCTACACAACTGGAGGAAAAGATAGTCTCTAGGGAAGAGACTACATGAGTCACTGGTGAGGTAGTGGGAGTTGCGTGCGTGTGGGTATGGGAATGTACCTTGTAAATTGTAAAAGAACATTTTCTTGGGAAGTGGTTTTCACACGGTGACGCACAGGATTTTAGAACCTGACCCCACGTTGTTTTCCTCTTGTGTGACAAGGTAGCCTGAGAAAGAGTTTTCCAGTGTGTTTAGACTTAGGCAGAGCTGGTGACAGGGCTAGCATGGATGGAGTCTGAAATAACACAACCCTTCCTCTCCTGCAGTATTTTCAGTAATGCATTCAGTATTTTAAGAAGAGTTAAAGGTATTTTGTCAGGTACCCAGGATTAAAGAATCAAAAGTACTCAAGGAAAGAGGAAGTAGGTTAAGGAATAACAAAAATAGTGGGATTCCCCACGAAAATGTGTTTTTACCAAGTTTTGCAGCTTGCTATATATAACAAGACAATACCTTTCAAAGAAACATGTCATCTTTGAATCTGTGCTCATGAGGAATATCACTCAGACTGCGCTGAAAATAAAACAGCAGTGAACAATAAGAGCAGAAATCACTGCACTGAGTCCATGTGGAATCCAGAGTTCAATAGTCAAACAGCTCATCTACTTGGAAATGGTTTTAAAATCTTTATCCACGGGATCAAAGGCCAAGCAGAAGAGGAAACACACACGGTAAATTCTTACACTGTATTTGATAATTTTGTTTACCGACTTATGATTTATCTTGTGAATGCCAAATGCCCTATGTTCTTTTCTCTGTCAGAGAAAGTAATGTGCTTCTCAGCCGTGGGTCATCTAACACGCGCGGCCATTCTTTCCACTTATGTCTGTGAAGAATGCTTTAGGGAGTGAACCTAAGACAAGAATTTCACTCCTTAAGTCAAATCTGCACCGTCTAATCTAATCTATGCGAATACTTTCCTCCTTGGAAAAAGAGAATGTGTGATTTCTTTTTCGGGGGAGGGGGGGTATTTAAAATACAGCCAGGCCTCTGCCTCTCCCAGAATCAAGGCCTGAGTCATTTATTTTCAAGTGCTGTGAGACTTAGGTAAATGATCACATAAACACCCTACTCTGCACTCATCTACAGCTTAATTCGTGCTTCTTTACATGCTGGATGATCATAGCCATCAGAATTCCCTTCCGACTCAGAAACTCTGTCCCTGGGTCTGTTTTCATCCACATCTGCCTCTACTCCGGCTCTGACCATGTTGACTTTACATGTGTATCTTTTGCATTTTCAACACTGTTCAGGGCTGACCTACCACAGTAACGATCTGTCACTGAAATCTAGGGACTTACTCTCCAAGCCACACACGGCCCCATAAGCAGCATCTTTGATTCTGAGCCCATCACCACCCAGATGTGTCTCCATCAGCCCAGACCCAGGAACTATGGAAGCACTGTCATGAAGGCAAACACTAGAGGGTGCACTCTAATCCTACAAATGTGGTGCTGCTGGTGTGGCCCTCCTCCCAGGGAGAGGGTATGTGTTCTAGTTCCCTGTGAGAATCCACAGAGAAAGCTCAGTGCCCCAGTTTTTCTCTCTGCATCTGATACTTTCTACTTCAGTCAGGTCCCTCCCCTCTGCCTAGAAAGTCAATAGGCAGTTCTTCTAAACTTCCTGTTTGCAGCTAGCTAGAAGAGCAAATTGTGAGTTGGCATTCTATAGACAGGGATGAGTTTTGTCTCTCCATGGACACCGTACTCCCTAAACACATATACACTCACATGCACACATAAAATCACACATACTCACATGCACACATACAATCACATACATACACACAAATGCATAGGCAAACATACACAGACACATGCACACACAGATACCTACATTCACATGCAAACATACAATCACAGATATACACAAGCACACACACACAACTACATACATACACACGAATGCACAGGCACACAAATATGCGTGCACGTGCGCATGCACGCGCATACACACACACACACACACACACACACACACACACACACACACACTATGCTGCTCTCATCTCTAAATATACTTTAAAACTCCAACCAGTAAAGTCTTTGAAATTGTGCTTCTCTTGAAGATTACAGGCTTTCTCCTCCTTTATTTACGTCTCCTAGGACTTTCTTTTCCATCCATTTTGTATAATTCTTTATATGTGTTTTAAGGCTCTGACTTAAGAGATTCCCTCATTGCCTTGCTGAATATCTTATATACGGATTGCCTTCCAATCATTTTCAGAGTCACTAGTATATTATGCCAAATATGTAGAGAGAATTAATCTCCATGCTATTCCAATGTTTTCATGCTGATAAATAACATTTTAAACCTCATGGAAAGAATATATGGTTTTTACAGCTTACTTCTTATGCCTGATTCCTTAAAATAGAGCATGAGCTATTAATAACCTCAGCAAACAGTCTGGTTTATCTGAAAGAGAAACTGAGAAACTACAGAGCATACACGCTCATCCACTCACTCGGATTTTGAGATCTAGCCTACACATTCCCCAGTCCCTAAAGTATGTCCCAATGCTGGATAAATGTAAACTACTAGGTGATTTCTGTGGTGCATAGCTGAAGTTAATGTGGAAATGGTTATTCTTTATCCAGGTGCCTGTAATGCCCAACCAAGAAATGCCAGGCCTGGAAATGATAAAATATTTTATGCAACCCCCTAGGGTTTCCCTATAACTGTCTCATCATATGAACTTAGTTTTGAATACGATAAAATTTCCAGTCCATTGAAGAAAAGATGGTCCAGTGACCTGACCAACTTGGGATCCATTTCATGAGGGAAGGGGGCAGCAAGGCCTGACACTATTACTGACACTATGATGTGCCTACAGACCAGAGACTAGCGTGGTTGTCCGCTGAGAGGCCCTACCAGCAGCTGACTGAGACAGACACAGATACTACACCCAACCATTGGACTGAAGTCAGGGTACCCTATGGTTGAATTAGGGGAAAGACTGAAGAAGCTGAAGGGGAATGTAGCCCCATAGGAAGACCAGCAGTCTCAACTAACCCAGATTCCAGGGAGTTCCCAGAGACTGAGCCACCAACCAGTCAGCATACCCTGGTCCTAGGCCCCTGGGCACATATATAGCAGAGGATTACCTGGTCTGTCCTCAGTGGGAAAGACTTGAGGCCCCAGGGAGGGAAGGGGATGTCTGGTGGGAGGGATAGCACCCTCTCAGAGGCAAGGGGTAGAGGAATGGGATGAGGAACTGTGGAAGGGGTACCAGAGAGGGGGAAACTGGCTGGAATGTAAATAAATAATCTAGAAAAAAAAGGAAAGAAAAAATTCCAGTCCAGTATTTTTAATCAATTTAATTTATGTAGGTAGAAATTTTGGCAGCATATATATCTGTATACCGCATCCATGCCTATGGAGGACGGAAGATGTCATTGAATCTCCTAGGACTGGAGTTACAGATAGTTATAAGACATCATGTGGGTACGGAGAATAAAATCTAGCTCCTCTAGAGAAGCAGCCAATGCTCTTAACTGCTGAACCATCTTTCCATCCCAGAGTTTCTATACTTACACTGTTAGAAAGATCACCACCATGACTAGGGCACTCCAAAGCTCACTAGACATTCCTGAGATTTCCTTGTCATATGCTCTGAGCACATAACCTGATCTGGTCATGTGGTCAGAGAAGCTTGGTCTCTGACGATAAAGGAAGTAAACCTTGTAGTGTGTGAATGAAAACACACACGGGGCAAAGCAAACTATCATGGCTTGTGAGAGACGGCTTTTGTTTTGCTCTATCGGATGAAAGTTCCTTCCAACCCACACACACCGAAGGGTTAATGTACAAGCAATAAAAAACAAACCAAGCAAGAAGCAGCTGCAGTCGCAAACTGATCTGCACATTACACAGTTAGGGACTGTTCCCCGACTCCAGCAGCAGGAAGTCATGATTCTCATGCAGGGTAAGAATATGTCTGAAGCAAATTACATGGATGAGGACAGTTCTAGAAAGTCAGAGAATAGGGTTATTTGGAAAAAAAATATCTCCAGAACAAGGAAATGTTTTTAACTTTGCTCAAAGTCATGGAAAGAGTCACTGCTGCATAACAGAATTACCCATCCTTAGGGAGATATTTTCCCTTCACTTGGAGTGGGAAATTCTTGGCGATATCAACTGGAGCTTCACAAATGTATGAAGGCAGAGAAAACTGGAGACTCTGAGAATCACAAAGCAAGCCACAGAACATCATCCAACCATATCTCTCCCACCCATGCCCCTCAAGTAACAGCTACAAGGCCCTTGCCAAGAGCCACAGTGCTGCAAAGGGTCAGCGGCTCTGTTGTGGCCAAAACTATTTTTAATTCTTGCACTGGGTGGCTGAATCAAAGGAAAACAAGATAGGCATCTCAGGAGGCTAGAAAAAAATTGGGGCATATGGAAGGAGGCAGGGTGTAGCAGGATGTAGCTAGAGAAAACACAGCGTTTCACTGGCTGCCTTGAAATTGGTTGCTAAAAAAACCCTGGGATGGCCATGGCTCCAGAGGAAGGGAAGTCTTAAATAAGGACGTAATGGCGAACACGTGTGATGTTCACTCCAGAGTTTCCACTCCTGTTTTCACTGCCGTGTACATTAAATTTTTTCATAGCAGGCATCTTTAATAACCAACCATACACATTTACTATTTCCATATGTTCTCTTTCTTTCCTCTAAATTCTAAACATTGCCCTCAAGAACTTTCAAAAACTGAATTAAATCAGAGGAGACAGTGAGTAATTTTGCATGAATACCTTGAGAATACGAAACTTATATCATATAAAAATGGTGTGAATAATGCATATGGCCCCTAATACAAACTTATTTTGTACCGTTCACCAATCAGGCTTCAGAAATGTAGGTGAATTTTTTTTCACATAGATCTTTCTTGAGAGAACATCACATATTCGAAAGGATTATCCAACTGCATTTTAAAGCTTTTCCACTGAGAAATATCTTGCTTTTAACATGTCCCTTGAGGGGAAACCAGCTTAAGAGGTTTCAAATAAATAGCTTATCAACATCAAACAGTACTTAATCAGATCAAAGATGTAGTGTGATTTAAGCTGTAGAAAGGGTAAATTACTTTGTATTGGGTTTAACACTGTTTAATTATAATGTACACAATTTTATGCCATGGGTTCTTTAAGAATATTCTTAGCTATTTTCCAAGAACCAAATTCCCATTATCCCTTTCACAAGGCACTGACAATTACCCACAGATCATTGTTTTCTCCCTAGCTGTTCATACATAACCATTGGCATTTCCAGTCACTCCGTATTCATTTTAACATATAAACACAAGAATGAGAAATTACCGCTTTCCCTGTTGACATCTCACATTTAGTTGAGAATCATCTGCTTGGGCTGCTTTCTGGGTCTGTTTAATAGACTGTCTTGCTGGTCATTTTGCAAAAAAAAGTGTACTAAGCAGTCTTCTCAGAAAATACCCTGTGTGAAATGTAGGTGCAGTGTCTCTTACAGACCCACCAGGATTCTGATACAGAAGCAGAGATGGCTGTGTTACATGAGGAAAAAGACACTCTCTATGGATATTCATCAAGCAGGAACACCAGAAGATACACAGACCACACAAGGCTGTGAGACAAGCCTGGGAAGGAGGGGAAGGTCCCAGAAAGTTTCCTCTCTGATAAGAGAAATCAATTTGTTAAACAGGGCAGGTTATAAGAGCAATGCTGAAGGCTTCACCCAGAGAAGACCATGTAAAGGGTACCCCCACACATAACAACCCATGTTGCTATAATGTTATTAAAGATGAACATTGTGCAATGAAGATCATGCTGTGCAGGGGGTGGTGGAGGGTCTATGAGGCCCCAGAGCCACAGCAGGGCTCTGTGGAAGCCTGTACTGATCCTGTCCTTATTTAAATGCTTGTATCCTGGTAAAGTTTCTTACGTTATTTTTATCCTCAATAGTGTTTAGGTTAAGTTGCTGGGTGATCTGGCACACAAGAAGGTGTACCCAAGGGACTGCCTCTCCTGTCTCACTCAAGCCCCAGGCTTATGGGAATCAGAAGATGCAAAAATAATTTCTCTGTTCCTTCCTACCAGATACTTCCTTTCCACTAACACCTAAGGGCAACCATGCATCATAGCAGTGGACACTTACAAGTAAATAATCCTGTTTCCAGGGGAGATCTGGCATGTGTTCTCATTTCAGGCTTGAAAGATGACTAAAGACATTGGCAAGGCCTGACACCTGCTGATGGCTAGCTCCAAGTGCTTCCAGCAGCCTTCCAAACTTGAAATGACAATAAGAAGCAGGGGTCAATTCCACGTGGGCTCCTGAACAAATTACAGAACTTGAGACCTCAGTGGCACTGCGGAGATTGTGATCTAAGCACAGACAGACTGCCTTTCATCCAGTTAAGGGGCCATCTCTATGTTTGTGATTGAGATTGCTGTCAAATGAATTACATGTGGACCACAGCCAAAATAGATATAATTGATACAATAGCTTAGAAACCAAAGGACATTCAGGCCAAGGTTTCTAAACCTTAGTGCATTAATGAATTAAAATGTCATTTAGTACTTCAATACTGTATCATTTGAGGCTAGATAACCAAAAAAGATGTACTAACTTTAGAGAAGAATGCAAATCTCTTGGTCTGCAATTAATCTGAAAATGCAACAAATGAAAGATGAAACAATCTTTCATATCTAAACGTTTGTGATAAAAATGCCAGTATCAAGAATGTTAATAAAATATCAATTTATAACTCATTTTACAGTGCAAAATTTTACTATGTTAGTAGTTGAGGAGCAAAAGATGGGCAAACAAGTTTTTCACGATTTCCAACAGCGTACAGAGTGGCTCCTGCCCCTTTAAGTCTTATTTATCCACTGTGTGCTCATCTCTATGGTCGGGGAGCTTTAAGACTTCAGTGCACAACACCTGATCATACTTTCGAACATTTTAGATGCTAGCGATAAGGATTTAAGTTGATTTTCTGTTAACGCTTGATATCACATTCAGAGCATTGATTTCCGTATGTTTACTCTGTACCTTGAAATTATGAGAAGCTCATTTGCTTCAAAAGGATTTTGAAAAACATCAATTAGGACATTCCATACAGGAAATCTTTTTAATGAATCTTAGCTTTAATGCTTCCTTCCAAATCTAATGTCACTTATTGAATTTCTATTTTGTACGCTGTTTAACAGTGACAGAAAGCACTAACATCAAAGAGGAGACTCTTCTGTAGGGAAAGCATTCACTCCTCCACCTTGGGCATCTAGCTAGATTCTGAGAGTCTTAGAAGTGTCTTTCCAACTGTCAAGGTAACATCTCTGCTCCCTGGTTTTACTACATATATATTGAGAAGTTTATGGCTTCTGTTGGCTCGGATGAATTTTAGTTAAATAAGGCATTAATTGCCTTGATTTGTGTCTCATATATACAGCTTTGAAATACTGCGCATCCTGCATTTATGGAACGAAGCCAACTTGAGCAGGTGTATCATCATTTTTACAGATAACTAGCTGCAGTGGGTTAAGAGAGAGTAAGACTTTCTGTGCCTATGGAGATGGGAGATTGAGGTCTGTGGTTTTATATCTTGAGCTAACTTCTCTGGCTTTAATATCAAGACAACACCATGTGCATGTGGTGGTTAGAAGGTGTTCTGTCCCTTTCTGCTCTCCTGAAGACCTTATGGACTTGATCTACAATCGATAATGTAAGTCATGTGAGTTTGAAGTTACATTAGCGGGGTGTGTGTGTGTGTGTGTGTGTGTGTGTGTGTGTGGCTTTACACAAGCTAAGAAAGGGCTATATTATGTAGTTATAGCCTATACCCTGTTTTTATTATTCAGGTTTGGAGAATTGATGAGTTTTTTTCTTAAGTTTCTAATAAAATCTACAATGTAAGTCATGTGAGTTTAAAGGTATATCAGTGGCTTTTGTGGTATCAAAGTTGAGCCCAGGGTTTTACACATGCTAGGCAAGTGCCCTATCATATAGTTACAGCCTGTGCCCTGTTTTTCCTGTTCACACTGAGACACAGCGTCCTGTACAAACAAAGTGCTCTTAGCAAAGGGCTTGAACTTGAGATCTTCCTGCTTCAGCCTCCTAACATCTTGTTGGAGAATTCTGAGCTATCAACTTAATTTTTTTTTTTTTTTAATAAATCTAGAGTTGGGATCACTATGTTGTATAGGATGAACCCAAACCCTTGGGTAAAAGTGATCCTCCTGCATCAGCCCCCTCCCCCCAGTAGTGAGACTGAAGGTATCATTAGTGATAACTTATCTTACAAAGAACCTTCCAATTTTGCCTAAGTTGTTAAAATATGGAATGACAGGTTTTGCTTACTGCTTTCCATCACTGCCCATTAGGGTTCTAATTTGGTGATTCCTTGTGCATTTTCAAAGTTAAATATCATGTCTCTTCTATTTTCTCTCATCAATTTGGTAAGAAATTTGTTGATTTCTCTAGTTTTATCCAAAAAGAAAGGTTTAATTTCTTATAGCCGTTTTCCCCTTTTACTATTATTTATACTTGACTCCCATATTTGGGGTGTGTGCTTGTGTTTGGTGAAAAAATAGATCCATATATATGAAAGTCAGAGGACAGCCTCAGGTGACAGTCCTTCCCGCCACCTTGTTGGTTACAGGGTGTTTCTTTTCTCAAAATGACATTGTCATTGTTTTGTGGTCCAGGCTGGCCCCGGCATGATAGCTTTGAGGGATTCCCTTGTTTCTGTCACCCTTCCCACATTAGGAGTGCTCAGATGACAGCTTTGAGTTGCCATGACCTGCTTTACACAAGTTCTGGGATTTGAACTCAGGTCTTCACTTTAGGATAACAAGCTCTTTGCCCACCGAGTCAGCTCTCCAGCCCGTCTTTAATTCACTTTTTTCATTTCTTCAGTTTACAGAGGTTTAGCTTGTCTTTTCAACATCTCCCTACACGCACCTAAATCCACTGATAGAAGCAACAAGTGCTGACGCTGCACAGCACACAGATCGGGATAATGTTCCGATCGCTATTTGGATGGGAATAATTCAGATTTCCCCCTAGGATTGTTCGTACCTGTTGGCTATTTAGAACCACATTGGTTAGCTGCAAACATCATTTTCACATGCTACTCTGTAGATGAGTTTTAGATAGACTCTAATGAGATTGGTCCAACCCATCCTTAGCATGGCAGACCAAGTGATCCTTTGCAATATCAAAAATTAATTACATTATTACATGACCCAAAATCTTCCATGCAGTGTCAATCTCTCTAAAATAAAAACCAATGTAATTAATGATCCCAAAAGACCTGGACTTATAAGCCTATCTCTGCTAGCGTTTTCTAGAAGCTGCTTCACATGCCAACCACGGAGCCTGGGATCAGTCTGCAGCTGGAAGCACACAGGCTGTAACCCTCTCACCTCTTCAGCTTCTGTTGGTGCCCTATGCCACTCACAAATCTTAACGGGAACCATGAAGGTACAGAGCCTGAACATTGAGGCTAACACCCTGACCAGCGCCCAGAGCAGGACAAAAAAAGGTGGCAAACAATGTGGCAGGTATTGTAGAAAGAAGAAATGAAGAGAAGCCTGCCCCAAGGTTTGTAACATATCCAAATAGTAAATGTTTAAGGAGAGGAAACTGTCAATCCGCACTATGTATTTTTGCATCTCACATAGTAAACAAATATGTGCAATAACTTCCTGCTTGTTCTAAAGAATGGATGAACACTAGAAAAGATCAAATGGGGGCTGAGAAGCAAAGGGAGGCCATCTGATACACCTAGTCACCATGGTGACAGCCTCAAACCCTTCCCTTTAATGACATCACTGCTTTGCATTCTCTCTCAGTTCCACAAGAGAGCTCACTTAATATCAGCCTATTATTGGCTGTCTCCCTAACAGAGCAGAAAGTCAGTGTGGACCAGGATTTATCTCTACTTTGCTGACTAGGGTAACCCCAGTGGCTAAAACAATTTCCAGCACATAACATAAACTCACTAAATATTGATTGAATTATTAATGAAATGGACCTCTCCTTTTATCTTCAAACAAGCAGAAGCTTAAATGCTCCCTGTGCTAAAACCAGAGCACTGAGTGGAACAAAAATCAAAACTACCAACAAGAATGATAATCGTTAATCACTGTCTGATGGCCACCAGGAGCAGTCGGCCAGGACACTCTGGGCATCAGGGTCTTGCTTCATTGATTTTACTTAATAGGCTTTGTAGTCTATCTAACATGCTGTCCAGACGTACTTCCAAGGTGGGAACGGTCAAATATCACACAAATCGTTGCTGAGCCTGAGATAGGAGGAATCCATCCATTTAGCTCCTGAGCACACACTGCCATTATGAATGTCATCATAAGGTAAGAATTGCTCTTGTTTGTGTGTCAAACGATTCCTGGCCTGGGAGAGGAACCTGACATTAAAAGAGAAGCTGAATGTTTCCAAAATGTAAGAGTCTACCTCATGGCTCTCCTTCATTCCACATGGAGACTGAAGAAAATAAAAGTATTGATGGCATTAGAAAAAATGCCCGTAATATTTAGCAAGTAGCTAGTCCTTTACTTGTCCCTGTGGTATCAGCCCTCTGGTGTGCACAGCAGAGGAAAGCTTTGACTCTCAAGTTAACCATGGCTGCTTCTTTTGCTCAGCTATTATGAGAAGAAAAATGACAGGATCCAAGAGAGTACTACCTAATTAAAACCTACTCTGCATTTATCCCTGGTTCTTCCCTCACACAGAATGGGAAGGCTGTTTTTAATCCTTAGTATAAGAAGCAAACAAACTGTGTACTGAATGCTTACAAAGACTACAATATGCTTAAAGATTAAAAAAAAAAAAAAAAAAAAAAAGTAGTGATGTGTGCCAGTCAAAGGAAGTTGTTTTAAATCAGAATTCTGATTAGAGGAAAATAAAGTCTTCATCCTGGTACAAGTTTGACTGACTTCACTTATAAAGCAGTCTATTGGAAGCCACAAAATAATTTTACATTTTTCCTAGTGATAGGAAGTAACCAAATATCCTTCAAAATGTGTCTGAAGACAAAATATAGATGCAGGCGGTATAAAATGGAAAGTAACATGAAAAGTATCACTATGTTCAGAACTACACGAAGAACAAGCACACCTTTTATCCGAGGACTCCATGCCTTCATGGTCTGACTCACATGCTGAGGCTGAGGAGATGCATACTGTCTGACACTCCATTCTTACAGACAGAACACGGGCAACATACTCTGAAATGAGAAGTGCTTTACAAACAGCTGTGGCTTAAGCAATGGGCACTACAGTTATACCTCAGCGTCTTCGTTTGCAAAACACTTTGCACACTTTGACATTGTGAGTTTGACATCTTATCGCATGAGTCGTGGAGAACTACACACAGTCATATAGGACAATTTATTTCTGGAACGAAGGACTTTTTAAAGATCCTTAGTGACTGTGTCCTGCTATAAGTAAACTCCTGTGTCCTGTACTGACATCAGAAAACAAACATAGTTTATGAAAACCTAAATTTGTACAGAGGAAAAGAACGTTTCATTTAGGCCCACTGTCAGCTCTAAGCAGGCTCTTGTTAGACTTTAATTCTCTTCATATGAAACTGTTATGAGACATATTTGGTGAGCTGGAGTTTTGCTATATAGCACAAGATGATATTAAACCTTCAATTCTCCTGCCTCAAACTCCTGAGCTATGAGGAATACAAGCATATATCACTATTCCCAAATGTATACAAATATTAAAAGCATTAAAATAAATTACTGTGATACATTTTAACCTAATAAAATTCCTAATTCCTCTTCCTAGAGAATAGTGTACCACCATGCACCCAGACACACACTTGTAAGGGCCATTCTGCTAGGGCATGAGACAGGATAGAGATGAATACTGTAAGAAATTTCACCACTGTCCTATCAATTTTAGGGGTATGAAAATTTTAGAGCATTGCAGGGATTCTCAAAGTCACCTGTGTCAGTCCCTCTCCTGGAAACAAGCTCACTGGATTCTATAAAAGAGGTTAAAACTAGCCAAGACGTGTAAAGTAAGTCTCCAGCCATGTTTTATTTTGGTATTTTTCATGTTATTTGTTATTGTTGTTTTTGTTGTTTATCTGCTTTTATTCTTACTTTTGGTTTTGAAAGAGACAAAGAACATGAAGTTGGGTGGGAAGGGAAGATCTTGGAGAAGTTGTGGGAGGGAAAGGAATAAGATCAAAATATACATTGAATATATATATATATATATTAAAGACTCCAGCCACCCAAATACCAGAGGGGAAAAAGTGTTGTTGGTAGTTATATGACATGAACGGAACCATGGGATATTCAATAAGCCTTAAAATAGAGTCAAAAAAGGTGGAGCTGAAAAGCCAGGAAACAGACCTGAAACCATGGAAGCACGGACTCATGAAAATATGGAGCCAGGGGACACATATGGAATCCAGGGAGCAGGAACATATATGTACCTGTGGGACAAATTTAAAATTATGGGACACACATAGAGTCAGACTCTCTGCACAGAACCAGGGTATATACATGGAGTCAGGAGAAATGCATGGACCTGGGAATACAGATGAAGCCAAGTGATATGCACAGACCATGGAAGGACAGACATGGAGCCTGGGGGTGTATATGGAACCAGAGAACAAATATAGAGTCAGGAAATACACTTGGAGCCACACACATACATGGAGTCAGGGAAGACAGAAGGAAACAGGGCTCATACACACATCTGAGAAACCTACATGGACTTCTGAGACACACATGGAGCTGGGGGGCATGCATGAAGCCCTGCACAAAACAGTGTTCTTGTCACATCTGTCTGCCACACTCCTTTTTGCTAATAGTGTAAAGTTTGCCAAGGGAGATAGCTGATACTGACTAGTTTATATTTTCCCAAGCCATAACAGTAAGAAATAGACGGAGACCAGCCAGTACCAGCAGGCACATAGAGGGAAGGAAAGGAAAAGTGGGCAGACATGGTAGTTGATGGGGGCAAAAGAACTGAACCTCAGCATCCTGGTGAGAAGTAGAAAGTAGCTCTCAGATGAGGAGGGTCTGATCCTCTCCATCATCAAGCACAAAGGGCCAGCACATTAAAAACATGCTCAGTATTTTTCTCATCTGAGAAAGGCTTATAACATATGCATAAATATGATGAATTAATTACATAATTCAAAAAAAAATTCAGGGCCCATGAAAAACTCTTACCCACACTGTGATATAGGAATAAAAGTTCAAGTTTAAAATGATTTGATCACTTAGGGTCCCATGTGCAGATAAGGTACCACTCCCAGGTAGGAATCACCATGGCTGCAAAAGACAATTCCCCTCATTTTCCTTCCCAAGCTCTTGGGACAAGGTATTACTAATCCTTTATTGAGCATCCATAAGCTTTTCCATAAATTCTGAAATAATTCTTAGGCAAATCAATAAACTTGTAAGTAGTAGGGCCATCTACAATATCACCAAAGAGTTAAAAATAAAGATCGCTGAGCCCTGAGAGTTGAAATCAATAGTGCCCTGCCTGGTTCTGTAGACAGAAGCAATCTTAGGCATTAATACTAAATGCTTCCAACAAAGGCCCTGATGAAATGCACCGAGTTGGTCGTGATTTTAAGGCCTAAGGCCCTGCGGAACATGGACTGATTCACTCATCAGGACTCTTTCTTACTGCATAATGGTAGAGCGTTTGTTGTAAGTCCATTTCAATCAGTGGAATGCACTTTCTACATAGCCAGCATGCTGGGTAAACTTTAATCAATAAACAAACAGAAACAGAATAAGGTACAATTGCCTCAAGTAGACTTGAAGCATTTAAGACTAATTCCAGTGATGTCTATGTGACTCAGGGAACATGCTAAGTAATATGCTGCACGAAGGGCCACTCTATTTTCCCATTTATTGGAACAGACGTTTAGGGAAAGGACGGACACCGATGTCGGTGGGAAGGGAATGTTGGCAAGGGGTCAGGGTATTTTAGCCACCACTGTACATTCGAAGATAAATCTTCCAGAGCATGCAGCCAAGGCGGCAGCCTTCAAAGACAGCAAGCTGCCAGAGCATGGGAAACAAAGCACTCAATGAGAATGGAGAAGCCTACAGTGGTAAGTACTTCACTGAAGCTGGAGAGGAAGACTGCCAGAATCTTCAGCCCAGCCAGGCAGGCCCAATCAAGACACTGACAGAATGTGCTGGATGACATTAAGGTGTTGCTCTGGCATGTGATTTACTTCACCCACAACCTCTTAGACAGAATGTTGCCAAAAACTAACACTAAATCATGAATTTAAAAGCATGTGGAAATCAAGATTTTAAATAAGACTATCCAATTCCTTCAACCTTGTCAGCGTTTTGGGATGATTTCTCAAATATTCAAACACAGTTGCTTCTACATTACAAAAAATAGTGTTCTCATAGTAACATGCTGAGCAACCATCAGCTCCCACATAAGCTACTCTGAGGCCTCCTGACAGCCATAGGGAATCTTCTGTGTGTTTCATCTACAGTCTTATCTTTTTTCAGAGCGCCACTTCCTTCCGAGAGCCCCCAGTCTCTTGGGCATCATCTGTCTAATCCCCAGGAACTCCCACCCTACCTCAGCCCACTCCCTCCCTCTTGCATCCTGGGTGCCTGGTCCCCTCCCCCATCAGTCTAGCTCCCTGGAGGTGGAATCTCTTCCTACCAGCTAACCTCTCACCTGTTCTCAGGACCTCCCCCACTCCTACAGCGCAGTGGCCAGACTGATTCTCTCCCCCTCTCCTTTCTTTCTTTAGCCTCTTCCTTCACCTGGCTTCTTCCCATCTTCACTAAGGCTTACTCAATAATGCTCCTTTTAAAGCTATTTCCTGTCTTCCTGCCCCTGCACGACTAACATTTTTGCCTCCTTGGATCCACACACTTATCTTTACATGGAATGTGTTTTACTCCCCTCCTCCCCCCCCCCCCAGCCCTGGGTAAGCAACATGATATGGTCTGTGCTGGGTCTACACAAAAACATCCTCTGAGTCTTACACAATGGCACCTGTGGGTGTGCCGCAGTTAGAAAATTGTTCTTCCCAGATGAACTGCTGGAGACCAGGTGATACTGAATTTGGGTCAGCCCTAATACAAAGGAACATGGCATGACAAAAGAAGACAGAAAGACACAGAGGAAAATTGTAGAGTGTGTATAACCTAAGCCTAGGAGAGTGGTCAATGCAACTGTGAACCAAGACAATCCACAGTCTGCTGCTGACCACAAGAACCAAGTCTTCGCTAGAGTCATCAGAGAGAGCACAGCCTCATTCACATCGTCATAGAGACTGCTGACGAGAACAATGTGAGAGAAGACAGCAAGAAATTACCCAGTTGGCAGTGGTTTAGACCCAGCCCTGGGAAAGCAATGCCCAGATATACCTGTACTGAGCTGGATTGGATATCACAACATAACTAGTCTGGGATCTGGCCCGTACTGAGCTTAAACACTGCATTATCAGACTTCCACGGCCAACTCCATCTTTAAAGAATCTCTCACTGAGGTCTGGAGTTGCTCTCAACTAGATTCTTCCTTCTGTGGCTCAGAGGACTGCATGCAGGCTTCTCAGTCTGCAGTTGTTGTATCCTTCCCATCTGCCTCCCTTGTTGACCATATTTGGAGTGAAGATCCAAGATCCTAGATATCAGCAGAGCTTCCGCATCCCTTGAGTCCTCCATGCATTACATCATCAACCATAGCTCCCTTCAATTTCTAGACCACCCCTACTTTTGCTTTCCCATATTTGTTACCAGTCAGACCTCAGTTTCTCCTTCTTACTGCCCTTGATCACAGCAGTAGCCTCAGAAGGCTGAGGATGGATACAACAGTTCCTCCCTGTCAGTGAGGATTCCCTGATGGATACAACAGTTCCTCCCTGCCAGTGGAGGTTGATCTTCAGATGTCACCTAGCCGTGCGTATCTAAGCTTTCCCTTAGGATAGCCTTACCCACAGCACCACTTTCCCACATCACCTCATTCTCTTCCACCTACATACGGGTACTATGACTCCGTGCTGGGCATTTTCCAGGACCCATGATGCATGTTTCCCCATTTCAGCACTGCTTAGTGCTGCTCATTTCCTTTCTCTAGAATGTCTGTCCCTTTGTGGGATCCATAAACTTCTTCTGGCTGTTATTTGAGACTCAGCTGCCACAGCAGTTCCTGGAAACCTTCCATAAATCGTACTGACACTGTGGCTATCTTACCCCCAAGATCCTCTCCTGGGTTCCGTGCACATGACCAAGACACCTAAGAGAATGTGCGATGAGGAGCTGTTGGTTCTCAGAGACTGGAGCATGGCCTTTATGGAATCAAGACTTAGCACAGGTGTAGATGTTGTTGGTAACAGGCAATCATTATATGTTTATTACACGTTCTCCCAAAACTAAAAATAGGCAACTTAAGAGGTGGGGAAATAACTCAGCAGTGGAGTGCTTGCCTAGCACTGGGAGAAAAGATAATTTGCAATTCTCTGAGATGCCATTTATGAAATGTGAGGTGGACTTAGATCCCAAACCCCTACAGTATACCTGCCGGCAAGGCTGCCGGGAACAGATCCTCAGACAATGCTACCTTCATCAGACACAATCTG
This sequence comes from Rhynchomys soricoides, assembly GCA_019843965.1. Taxonomy (NCBI): domain Eukaryota; kingdom Metazoa; phylum Chordata; class Mammalia; order Rodentia; family Muridae; genus Rhynchomys; species Rhynchomys soricoides. The sequence continues at coordinate 2,579,118 of JADRCH010000212.1, read as the reverse complement.
AAACGTGCAGCCAAACCACTCAGGAACTTTTACCCTTTAACCTAGAATTCCCAGTCCTTGAAATCTTTTTCCGTGCATCTGTCATCGATGAGACAGGGACTGGAGTACATCACAGCAGAGAGCTGTACCACAAGAACATGGTGTAACGGGTTCATCCTAATACAGGGTTTACTACAGACTGCCAAGTTGTATGTACCTTTTAAAAAAGATTACCACCTTTGATTATGTTTGAGTGTGTAAGGATGAGTGCATCTCTGAGGTATGAAAGAATAAAAACCATAAAATATAAGTAAAGGTTTACATAAATGCAGAGGGGGAACTCAGTACAGAAAACAGACAGAAAAGATAGATTTCTATGGGCATCACTCATTCCACTGATTTTACTTTGATTCTCTGAAGAACAAAAGCAAACTCTAAAAACCAGATTAAATTGAGTTTGGGGTTGTTGGTGCAACTATACAGAATGAGACAGCTTTCCAGGACTTTAAAGTAGTAATTTTTCTTAGTCAGAGTTTCTATTCCTGCACAAACATCATGGCCAAGAAGCAAGTTGGGGAGGAAAGGATTTATTTAGCTTATACTTCCACACTGCTGTTCATCACCAAAGGAAGTCAGGACTGGAACTCAAGCAGGTCAGGAAGCAAGAGCTGATGCAGAGGCCATGGGGGAGATGTTAACTTACTGGTTTGCTTCTCCTGGCTTGCTCACCTTGCTCTTTTATAGAACTCAAGACTACCAGCCCAGAGATGGCACCACACACAAGAGGCCCTCCCCCCTTGATCACTAATTGAGAAAATGCCTTACATCTGGATCTCATGAATGCCTCAAGGGATGTTCCTTTCTCTGTGATAACTCCAGCTTGTGTCAAGTTGACACATAAAACCAGCCAGTACAATTCCTCAGTGAAGTTTACACACTGAAAACCAAAGAAAACAAGAAGCAAAAGTCGGCACACTGTAATGATGGAGTGGTGAGCACACTGTAATGATGGAGTGGTGGGCACACTATAGTGATGGAGTGGTGGGCACACTGTAATGATGGAGTGGTGAGCACACTGTAGTGATGGAGTGGTGGGCACACTATAGTGATGGAGTGGTGGGCACACTGTACTGATGGAGTGGTGGGCACTCTGTAGCGATGGAGTGGTGGGCACACTGTAGTGATGCAGTGGTGGGCACACTGTAGCGATGGAGTGGTGGGCACACTGTAGTGATGCAGTGGTGGGCACACTGTAGTGATGGAGTGGTGGGCACACTGTAGTGATGGAGTGGTGGGCACACTGTAGTGATGGAGTGGTGGGCACACACTATAGTGATGCAGTGGTGGGCACACTGTAGTGATGCAGTGTGGGCACACTGTAGTGATGGAGTGGTGGGCACACACTGTATAAAAACAAAGGAAATGATTGTTGCCCTGCTGAGGCACAAAGACTCGGTGCACAGAACAAAGAAACAGAGGGTAAGGTGTCAGAGGTTCATACTCTCGAGCCTAAAGATGGCCTGGGTTCCCTAGGAGTTCATAGGATTTATTTTCATATTGGTTTCCTTAATGCTGTTCTAAAGAGCCTTAAGTGCTAGTGCTCCAAGCAGCCAGGAAAGGCAATTCCCAGAGCTATGTGAGGAAGGAGGTCAGAGAATAAGAGCATCTTTGATGCAAGAGACTGAAAGTTGTCACAGAGCTCAGATCCAACCTCATGATGCTCCTTGGCTGAAAGCACATCATCATTCTCACACCCCCATGGCAAAAACGTAGCAAGGAATTAAAGTCTATTAATTATATGAAAAGCCGTGTGTTGATGTGAAGCTGATCAATAGAGCAGGAAAAACAACAGCGAACAGAACTTCTCAGATCTCCTGTAATGACAAATGGAGGAGCAGCTAGATGCCAGGGAACCATTACCAGAGTAAAAAGAAAACACAACAACGGCTGTGGTGTAGGGAAGCCTGGGCCATGCCTCTCCTGCTCCAGATGTGCTGCAGGGCTGTTCAAAGAGCAGGTGAAGGACAGCTGCTTCATACAGAAGTTTCTAACTATTAGATGAAGATGCTAAAACCAGAACAGCACCAGCGGTGTGCTTCCATTAGCCAGTGGCTGTGAATACTGCCAGCTGCCCACAGGACACTCTACCTCATAGGGAGAGTGGATAGGCATTGGGACATCAAAAAGATGCCAGTGTGACTCCCATCAGGACTCATGTCACTTCAGAATCACGGGGATTGAGAGGATACACAAAAACATGAAAACCATCAGGATAAGCAGAAGCCAATCTGGGTAAGAAATTCCATTTCTTTAAAAGAACCCCCCACCCCCATGGGAAATGAAAAAAAAAATGTAGTAAAAGATTTAAAGACCTCGAAGAACTATCCAAGAAAACTCCATGTTTTGTACTTCAAGGAGATCCTTGTTTGATCCAACAGAATTCATGTCCTCATAGGACCATGCACTTCATAGTTTTAGGAAATTTTCCATTTGGGAGCTCTTCCTTGTCTGGTATAATAATAATAGCATCAAGTTCTTAGCATTAAATAGGTACTGATTGAAATGTAGATAAAATTATATGATATCCTGAATTTGCATCAATATAATTTGACAGGTGTGGGACAAATCATGTGTAGGGATTTAAATGGGAAAAACTAGAATGTGAGTTGATAAGTGTGGGGCTTAGATTATTGTTTCTACTTAGCATCTGTATATGAACGCGGTGATGCAAAGTTTTTAAACTGATGAAAAGCTATTGGAAGGAATTAATAAAATGCAGTGTCTGATTTGGGCTGAGAGTAGCCTAATGCTGAGTGCAGAGGCCTAGTTTTTGTTTAGCTGTTTTCCTACTGTGAATAGTTCAAGTGTCCAGACCATGAAGACCTTATATAACTTCTGAGAAAGAATAGAAGAGAGAATGTGCAATCAACTAACTAATGCTACCGCGCTGAGAACACACTTCAGACATAACGGATGCCACTGCATTTCAACAAAAGATAGGGACAAAGGGGCTCTTCAAGACCAGTTCCTGGCCTCACCAAGAAATGCCAAAGAAGAATTCTTTTCTTCCCTGACCTATTGATGTTTACTGCAGTGCTGATGTTAGGGTTTCAGCCACTGACAGGAATGGCTGGGAGGCCTACAGCACCTGAATGAAGACAGGACAAAAATCTCCATAGAAATGCTCTCTGGGATCATCCATGAGGAAGTGCTCCTTCTAGACATGAAATTCTTACATTCCATCTTAATTCCAAACAATTACCCAGGTGAGGTCACAGGGGAAAAGAGCAATATCCACGGATATTACATTATGCATGGGATTTGAATTTAAGCTATGGTCTTGAAATCAATATACCCTATTCCTTACCTTTGTAGGAGACGACAGGGTGCTCAGCTCTCTGGCACTTGGCAGGGTCCTGGGTCTCAGGCCGAGCAAGTCTCCACACTCCCAGGCTTGAGAACAGCCATGCAAGGATGCAGGCTCCCTTCATGGTGGGCAAGGGGTCTCTGACTCTGGGAACGTGTCTTCTACGAAGCTCACCTTCTCCTCATGAGTGAAAGGGACCTACAATATACAAGAGAATGATCCTATAAATATGAGTTCAGGTTTTGTGTCCTGGTGGACAGTGTTTACTGCAACTTTTAAGTTTGTAATATGTGAAGGAATGAGATGAAGTCCTGTGATGTTAGAAAGCACAGAGCTGACTGTCATACTAGTGATGCTTCAGAGTTCTCTCTTTCTCTCTCTCTCTCTCTCTCTCTCTCTCTCTCCCTCTCTCTCTCTCTCTGTTTCTCTTTGTCTCTCTCTGTGTCTTTGTGTGTGTCTCTCACTCTGTATATGTGTGTCTTTCTCTCTGTGTCTCTCACTCTGTGTGTATGTGTGTGTGTGTGTGTGTGTGTCTGTCTGTGGGAAGGGTAGGGGTGTATGCATATAAGGTTGTGTGTGTAAGGGCGTAGGGGTGTATGGCTGAGAGTATGTGTGCAGTATAGATGTATTTGTGCTGTTGTGTATGGTGTGTGTATGGGTATAGGTACAGATGTGTGTGTGTGTGTGTGTGTGTTTATTGGTATTTGTCTGTTGCTGTGTATGTGTGCATGTGTGTATGGTGTGTATGTGTCTGTATATAGTATAGATTGTGTGTGTATGTGTGTGCTGCTATGTATGTGGGGAGGAGGATGGGTGTGAGTATATGTATAGGTGTAGAAACTCTGCTAATTAAATTCGATGTCCACCATGACCAGACAGCCTCTGGGCTCAGTGCAATTTGAGAAACTGCCTTCTTTGGCAGGGTTTCTCCTTCACTGACCTTGTCTAGGGAATTCTAACCCCACACATATGCCTCTACCTGAGGAATGTCAGGTATCCTCAATTAGATTACAGGATCAATTTCCTTTCTCCTGATAAGTACCAGTTCAGCCAGCACCTGACATTCCTGAAATGCTTCTCCCTGCTAATGAGGCATTCCAAGTAGCCTAAGCCTAGAGCCAATGACCTTTGCCCATCCTGGATGTCCCTACCTTCAGTCCCCCAAAACTTAATAAAGTTTGAATCACCCTAAGTAAAGTTGATCTGCCTACTGATTGCTCGTCCAGGTGTGGTCATTCACAGAACTTACTCAGAGCTTCTGAGTGGATTGCATCAGCTGACAATCTATGAGAGTGGAGAGACCCACAGGTGTGTATGTATGTAGTACAGATTTTGTGTGTATGGGTTTGTTGTGTATTTATTAGCATTGTGTGTGTGTGTGTGTGTGTGTGTATGGGTGTATATGGGTATGTATGTGTTTGTGCGTGTGGGTGGGTGTATACTGGCTGATTTTGTGTGTCAACTTGACACAAGCTGGAGTTATCACAAAGAAAGGAGCCTCCCCTGAGGAAATGCCTCCATGAGATCCAGCTGTAAGGTGTTTTCTCAATTAATGATCAAGGCTAGGAGGGCCCATTGTGGGTGGTGCCATCCTGGACTGGTAGTCCTGGGTTCTATAAGAAAGCAAGTTGAGCAAGCCAGAGGAAGCAATCCAGTATGCAGCATCCCTCCATGGCTTCTGCATCATCTCCTGTCTCCAAGTTCTTACCCTGTGTGTGTTCTAGTCCTGACTTCCTTTGGTGATGAACAGCACCAAAGCTGAATAAACCCTTTCCCCCCCAACTTGCTTCTTGGTCATGAAGTTTTGTGGCAGAATAGAAACCCTGACTAAGAAAGGGTGTGTGGGAGTATATGTGAGTTAATGAACTAAATCTGAGACAATCCAATTTTAAGCCCTTCTAAGTCACACCCCTTTTAAGTAATGGTGATTAATCGCTATGATAGTTATTGGGGTTTTCCTAGTAAATCTGTCTTGGCCTGCTTATGCAAATAGACTTGACATGTAGTAACTCAGTCACTCTTTATCATTCATAAGGCCCTATTTAGTAAGGCTAGAGTCTTTGCCTTTTACCAATAATCTGATGAACGTTATGGCTCACAATTCTTATCATCCTTTCCAATGATATTATTAATTTATTGATTATATATCTGCAAAGCTTGTGGCCAAGTGTGTTTCAAATAGAACATAAATAGAGCAATTATCAGGGAGAATAACAGGATGTGGCTAGACACTGAAACACTTTCAAGACTATGAACAAAACATGCTCTAAAATAAGGCAAGCTTATAACTGCAATTCAAGCTCTTAACTTTAAAAGAAGTGAGAGTGCCTTGGGAGTGAAGGGAGGGTGCCCCTGCCACTTAGAGGGACCAAGGATGGGCTCACATACAGATCAGATTTGAGTTCAACATTGAATGATAAAGAAGATTTCAAGAGATGGGGATTTCTGAGAGGTTGCTCCATATCAAGAGGAGAGGAAGAGAGGACATCTTTGGAGTGGGTAAGCAGGTTGCAAGGCAGCCGCAAGCATATTCTGGAATGCTTTGTTGTGGACAGAGCCCAGGTAATGTAGAGAGCAGAGGAAGGTCACAGAGTATAGGTAATGGTATGGGAAATAAATTGTGGTAAGGTGTGAGGTCTTATCTGTGAGGCCACCAAGCAGTCTGCATAGGAAATTGTAGATAGAACAACAGAAGGGTGAATGTGTTGATTTACATGTAGAGCAACTGTTCGAAAAATCCATAAAGGAAAGAAACTGTGGTTTTAGATTTTGTCAATAATGATCAAAAGCAGAGGCAAACAGTAGCTAAGAGTGGTTGATCAAAATGTCTACAGGATGGGGCCTCTACCCTGTGAGTCTGAGCTGCTCTGTAGCACTCTGCTAAGCAAGCCACACAACAAAATCACAAATTCTAATTGCCAAGCAAGGCCCTACAGCAGGTAGGCCACTTCCTACCATCCAGTACTCATTTGGAGAATGGACGAACCAGATCAAAAGTCCCTGTGCTTGTCTCAGGAGAGAGACCAGATAGGTGGTTTGAGGGCTCGAACCCATAAAACCCAGCTTGTCAGCCACCATTGCTGAGATTAAACCTGGAACACATTGAGGGTCCTCAGCATGTGTCCCAAACACAGAAAAATATCCCAGCTGAGCCCTTTCCAAATATCTGAACACCAGTATATAAAATATACTTAAAATGTCTATTGTTCCTATCTACTAGATTATAGAAACAGAGACAAATAGACTCAGAGTGATATAAATACCAGGATATGACTTCTGCTATTCATTTAAATAGTATCCACTGATGGCCTCTTACAATAAAAACATACTTATTTGGTGTTGAACATGCCAGGATTAAGAAGCTGAATGAATACTTTAGAATATCCCATAAGGTCCAAGTCAGGTGACAAAGACAAAAATCAGAATTAGCATATAAAAGCTAGAAAGGTTTAAGTGAAAAATGAGGTTGATCTTTATTAATGGGAGGCATGCTAGACAAGAAGGAGGTGACATTACATGGTAAAGGTCACTGGATTCTGCCTAAAGGAAATCAATCAACAGGTAGCATGTAGGGGTTCCACAGAGCAAGAAAAGAAACAAAAAACAAACAACCAAAAACAAAACCTGAAGCGAGAGAAGTGGAACCAAGTATAACCTTCTTACGTTAGATGGCCAGAGAAAATGTAATACAATAAGTTCACACTCAAAGGCTGGGAATTTTCAGGACTGAGAAAGCAATTTGGCAATGAAACACACACTGCTATGCAGTAGTCACGCCAACAGTATGCTGTATAGGGCATTTAAGAGTGACCAGGCTGTTTTCATAAGAGGGATTGCTTACAAGAGTAGGCCTGCTGGAGACAGCCTCCTTGGTTCTCTTCCCTCATGCTCTTGTTCACATCACCTTGCCATGGTGTATATACAACAGTGGATGGTGCAGCAGAGAGAAGCTCATCCACCGCCACCCCTTGATTTCAGACTTCTAGCCTCCAGCAAAAATAATTTCTTGGAGAAATCACCCAATTTCTGAGATTATTCTACAAGGGAGGAAAAAGGACTGAGCCACTGGTAATTAAATACAGTCTATCTTCTGAGAAAGTTGAGTGTGGAGAAGAGATTGAAGGTTTAAGAGGGGAAGGGGAAAGTGGCCCTTGCCTGATATGTGAGCACTTGTAAGCTTGGCCAAAGGATTATCGGGTCAATGCCAGCATGGACTGCATAATGAAACACTGTCAAATAAGTAAATTAATACATAAAGAAGTACCAGAGAAGTGGAATATAAGAGAAGAGACAGAAACATTTGAAAGGACAAGCTACTAGAATAAAGAAATTAGTTAATGAAGGAAGAGAAGGTTTCAACCTCTAAAAACCTGGAAATGTTTATATTATAGTATATATTACATATACCATAAGATTTATATTATATATAACAACTTTATATAATATACGATATTATAATAGATTATAAGATCTAGAAATAGAGGAATACATCAAGTTGGTAGTCTTTCTAATGTAAAAGTTTCTAAATTTTTTTAGTCAAATAAATAGGAATTTCTGACTACTAAATAAGTGATGAACTTTAAGCACTAGAAAATATGAAGGAGCTAAACTCTGGAGTTGATAAAAGTAACTAGATCTGAGTGTTTCTCGGTCACTATTGTTTACTGAATGTCAATCACACACACACACACATCGCTACATGCATGTATAAATAGTAAAGGAGCCAAGCAACATAGTGCAGAGGAGGCAAGCCTTAGAGCATTGGTAAGCAGCAATGGGGGCACAGATATGAAGAGGCATAGCAGTGAGACTCAGTAACACTAAGAATCTCAGAGCAGGTAAAAGTTTAAGATCCTCAATAATGTAAAAGATTCTAAGAGTTCTCATTGGAAGAAATGCTCAGGCAGAGCAAGAAGCAAATGAAGGGACTACAAACCAAAGCAGTAAGAGCTTTTGGGAGGGGTGAGGAGGAAGAGGTAAAGTAAATGGGGATATCTGTCCCATAGCTGATAGTCCCTCAGACACATAGCATTGTAATATATGCTGCTTCATAACTGCTAAGTTCTCTTGAGTTAAAATATTAAAAGTATGTTTTCCCCATTAAAGAAAAGTCTAGAACCTACTGTAAAACAGCCTATCTTCCCTTTTCCTCCTGCTGTGAAACTGAAGCCACAAAATGTCATCAATTGATAGATCTTAAAGTACACATGACTGAGGAAGCATTCCCTGGGAACCTGCTAGCCACATAGTCCAGGGAAGTAGGTAGCAAACTCAATATTTTTACCTACCAAAATCCAATCCCCAGCCACATACACCCAGCTCTGTAGCAGACCACTTGCTGTGGCCCTTCCCTTTCTGCCCCAGTCTCTAGCATACCACACAGATGGATCTTCTCCCTCAGCCTTCCCTTTCCCCATTCCTCTCCTTATCCCAGCCTCCATCAGCAGCAGACATTCCCTGGAAACACAAGTTAGGCCACACAAGCCAGGAAAGAGGATGGCCTAACTACAGATTTTTATGTCACCTTCCCCTCTTCCAAATCCAATTCCCTAGTCACACCCACATTTTTTTGTTTTTTGTTTTATTGTTTTATTTTTTTAGCAGGACACCTGCTTTGGACTCTCCTTCCTGCCTGATCCTATCTCCAGAGCATTGCACACATCTTCTCCTTCAACCTTTCTCTCCACTCATTCCTTTGTCTCAGCCCCCAATTCCAGAAAGAACTCCCTGGGAAGCCTCTAGCCAAGCCTGCCAGAGAAGCAAGTAGGCCCATGAAACAGGTAGGTAATTTACAGATCATTCTCCCTCAGTGCCTCGGAATTCCTATTCCATTCCCTAATCCCATTACCAACTCTGTAGCAGATGGCATGCTGTTGCCTCTCCTTTCCTTTTGCCTACCTTCCCAGAGAACTAAGCAGAAGGGTGGAATATCCCAGATTTCCTCTGGGAGTCCTGTGGACTCCCTTCTAAGCCATTCCCATTCCTAAGTATCAGCTCCCACATCACAGAAAAACTTTGTTTAACTGGAATCCCCCATGGACACAGCAAACAGAATCCCAAAAGCATTCCCTACCAGGTAACACACAAGCATCATACTTCCTAATAATCAGAGAGGACAACAGAAACTAAAAACAAAACACCCACCAAGTAAAGAAAAGACCAGATACAAGCACCTACAAATACAATCATCCCAAACCCAGAAGCCTAGACACCAGTGTAAAACCATAATCAATAACCAGGACAAAATGTTCCCACTAGAGCCCAGCAAACCTACTACAGTAGCCTCTTAGAAAGGCAACATAGCTGAAGCACAAAAAAGGGACCTTAAAATGTCCTTTATGAATATGATAGAGTGCCTCAAAGAGTAAATGAATAAATCCATGAAAGAAATCTATGAAAACACAAAGAATTTAAGGAAATTACTAAAACAATTGAAAACCTGAAAGGGGAAATATAATCAATAAAGAAAACCCAAACTGAGGGGAATCTGGAAATGAAAAACTTAGGATCTGGAACAGGAGTCTCAGAGCTAAGCCTCCCCGACAGAATATAAGAGATGGAAGACAAAATCTCAGGCATTTAAGACAAGATAGAAAGAATAGATACCTCACCCAAAGAAAAATTTAAATCTAAAAAACTCCAGGCACAAAACATGCAGGAAATCTGAGTTACTATTCAAAGGCTAAATCTATAGATAAAGGGATAGAGGAAGGAGAACAAACCTAGGACAAAGACACAGGAAGTATTTTCAACAAAACCATTGAAAAAAAGTTCCCGAAACTAAAGGAGAAGCCTATCAAGGTACAAGAAACATACATCAAATATACTAAACCGAAAAAAAAAAATTCTTCAAGGCGGATAATAATCAAAACATCAAACATAGAACAAAGAAAGAATATTAAAGACTTCAATAGAAAAGACCAAGTAACATATGAAGGCTGGCTTATTAGAAAAATGCCTGACTTCTCAATGGAGCCTAGATGGAGTTTTACAAACTCTAAGAGACCACAGATGACAGCCCAAACTACTATAATGAGCAAAATTTCCAATCATAATAAATATAAAAAGAAAGACATTTCAAGACGAAAACAAATTCAAGTAATATCTATCTGCATAGCCAGCCCTATAGAAGGCACTAGAGGAAAACATCCATCTGAAGAGATAAACCATACAAGAGAGAGAGAGAGAGAGAGAGAGAGAGAGAGAAACAGAACAACAACAAACATAATGAATAATAATCCCATACCTACAGTCATTTAAAAAAAAAGAAGAAAAAATTGTGGTAACAAAAATAACAGGAACCAACAAACAATTATTGATAACTCTAGGTAAATTGACCTAGCAACTAAACCAGTGTAGCCATTTTAATATCTGAACAAATAAACTTCAAAACCAAACTAATCCATAGAAATGGGAGGATACTACATACTTACCAAAAGAAGATCCCACCAAGAACATATTGAAATTCTTAACATCTATGTATCATGCATAAGTGCACCAAGTTTATAAGAAACACTACTACAGATGAAATCACATACTGACTTGACCCTCACACACTGAGAAGACTCCAATACCACCCTAATCATGCCAATAGACAGATCATCCAGATAAAAAGGGAACATAAATGCTGAAGCTAACTGAATTATAAGCCAAATGGAACTAACAGATATTTACAGAGTATTTTGCCCAAACACAAAAGAATATACATTCTTCGCACTTCAACAAACTTTCTCCAAAGCTGACCACTTACTCAGACACAAAACAAGTCTCAACAGAAACAAGAAAATTGAAATAACAGCTTGCAATCTATCTGACTGCCATTGATTAAAGTTGGATATCCACAATAAATGAAACAAAAGAAAACCTACAAACTCATGGAACAACTCACTACTGAGTGAAAAATAGGGCAAGAGAGAAAGTAAAATGTTTCTAGAATTGAATCAACATGAAAACAAAACATACAAGTTTATACTACTAAGTGCATCCATAGAGAATTTGGAGAGATCTCACATTTGTAACATAACAGCATATCTGAAAGATCTAGGAAAAGGAAAAATCAAACCTAAAGGGAGTAGATGGCAAGAAATAATCAAACTCAGACATTAAATGAATAAAATTAAAACAAACAAACAAAAACAATTCATGGAATCAATGAAACAAAGAGTTGGTTCTTTCAGAAAATTAGTAAGGTTGACAAATCCTTAGCTAAGTTAACTAAAAGAGAGAGAAGAAAGAAATTTAAAAAATATGTATGAAAGGGGGGTTGTATAACAACAAACATCAAGGAAATCCAACAAATCAAAAGGTCATAATTTAAGAACTTGTATTTACCAGATTGGAAAAATATAAAAACAATGGATAATTTTCTTGAGACATGCCACCTGTCAAAGTTAAATCAAGTTCAAATGATTAACCAAGATCAAATGACCATAACCTCTAGTGAAATACAAGCAGTGATTAAGTTTTCTAACCAATAAAAGCCCAGGGCCAGATGATTTTAGCATAGTATTTTAACAGACTTCCAAAGAAGAGTTAATGCCAATACTCCTCAAATTATTTAACAAAATACAAACAGAAGGAATAATGCCAAAATGATTTAATAAGGCTATAGTTACCCAGATATCTAAACCACAAAAGAATCTAGTAAAAAAAGAGAATTACAGACCATTTTCCCTATGATCATAGATGCAAAAATATACAATAAAATACTTGCAAACCAAATCTAAGAACACATCAAAAAAAGATCATCTATTATTATAAAGTAGGCTTCACCCCAGAGATACAGGGATGGTTTGACATACATAAATTAATAAATATAAATCATCCTATAAAGAAAATGAAACACAAAAACCACATGATAATCTCATTAGATGCATATTTGCCTTTGACAACATTCATGATAAAACATTCCTGATCCAACACCCATTCATGATAAAAGTCCTGGAGAGATTGCAGATACAAGGAATATACCTCAGCAAAATAAAAGGAGTTTAGAAGCCCATTGTCACCATTAACTTAAATGGCAAGAACTTAAAGCTGTTACTAAAATTGGGTATGTGTCAATGAGGTCAAGGCTATTGCCTGATTTCTCTTGTAGTAGGTTCAGTGATCTGGTTAACTACAATGTCTACTCTCTACACACCTACTCAATATAGTGCTTAAACCACTAATAAGTCTTCAACCACTCCAACAAACAAGAAAACTGAGACCAAGAGGACAAAACTGGAAGGGAATTGTCAATGTATATTTATTTGCAGATGACATGATAGTATACATAAGTGATCTTGAAAATTCTACCAGGAAACTTCCTATCACTGATAAATACTTTCAGGAATGTAGCAGGATGCTAACTATCCTCAGAGAAATCCATAGCCTTCAATATACAAATGACAAATGGAGAGAGATAAGGATCTTGGGTAAAACTCCTTTCTCATTAGCCTCAAAAATATATAATACACTGGGGTAACTTTAACCAGGCAAGTACAAGACTTTTTATATCCTAAAAATTTAAGATATTTGAGAAAATATTAGAAGATGGAAAGATCTCCCATGTTTATGGATTGGGAGAATTAACCAATTTGCAGAATTAATATAAATTACTATACTACCAAAAGCAATCTACAGATTCAATACAATCCCCTTCAAAACTATAGCATAATTCTTTAGAGACCTTGAAACAATTTTCAGCTATAGTGATAAAACAAAAACAGACATGTTGATCAATGGAATCAAATCAAAGACCAAGACACAAATCCACATACCTCTGGCACCTGATTTTTGATACAGAAGCCAGAAATACACACTGGAAAAAACCAGCATCACTAAGAAATAATGCTGGTCAAACTGAATGGCTGCATGTAAGAATCTGAATAAGCTTATCACCCTGAACAAAATTCAACTATAAATGGATCAAAGACTTCAACATAAGACCAGATACATTGAACCTGATGCAAGAAAACATAGGGAATATCCATGAACTCATGGGCATAGACTTTCTGAAGAGAACATTAGCACAGGAACTAAGATCAACAATTAATAAATGGGACCTCATGAAACTGAGAAGCTTCCTCACAGCAAAAGGACATCATTGTTTGGAAAATGAGGCAAGCTACAGAATGGGAAAGTATTTTTGCCAACTATACACAGATAGAATACTAATACCCAAAATATATAAATAATTTTAAAAATGAACATCAAGAAAACAAATAACCCAATTTTCAAGTGGGGTACAGATCTTAGTAGTGACTTTTCAGAAGATGAAACTCAAATGGCTGAGAAGTAGTTAAAGTAATATTCATCTTTAGTTATCAGAGAAATGCAAATCAAAACATCTTAGAGATTTTGTTTTACACTGGTTAAAATGACTAAGATCAATAAAGCAAGTGACAGCTCCTGAAGGAAGGTATGTGACTTAAGGGGACATTCAATAATTGCTAGAGAGAATACAAACTCATACAACCACTGTTGAAATCAGTGTGGCAATTCCTCAGAAAGATAGGAATCAGTTCTCCTCTTGATCCACCTATACTCTTAGGCACACAGCCAAAGGACACTTCATCCCACTTTGGGGACACTTACTCAACCATGTTCATTGTTGCTCTATTCATAATAGCCAAAAACAACCTAGATGTCCTTAAATGGATAAATGATTTTTTAAAAGTTGGACATTTACACAATGGAATATTACTCCATCTTCAGAAAATGAAATCATGACATTCACAGGTAAATAGATAAAACTAGAATCCTCATCCTGAATGAGGTAACCCAGGTACAGAAAAACAAATATGGTATGTATTTGCTTGTATTGGATGTTAGTTAAGACAGTGATAAGCAAGTTACAATCTGTAAATCTTAGAGGTTCGATACAGAGTAGGTAACTGGGAAGAAGGACACAACTGCCTAGGAAGAAGAAATAGAACAGATAGTGATGGATGCATGAGAAGGATTAACTGGACCAGGATGATCAAATGGGGAAGTGGGGGAAAGAGGGAGGGGGTATGGGGGGGACAGCTAAAATTAAGGGCCACTTCAAGGGGCATATGGAAACCTAATATACTAGAAGCCTCCGAAATTCTGAATTAAATGCCAAATAATGGAGACATAGCCACAATTGGACATATCTCTTCTCCAAATGATGCTTCAGTACAAAGAATAAGTTATAAATAGTTGAGTTGTTCCCTAAAATGGTCCCAGAGAAACTTATAAACAACCCAGGCTATTGTCAAGTCTGTATATTGCTCTCCACAAACTGAGAGCAAACCTCTATTTCTAAAAATAACACCTACAAAACTCACTGAACACAGAGAAGTCAAGCCAGTACCTGTCTAGAGCTTCACGCCTACAGGCTAGTGTACTTGGGACCAGGAAGTACTCTACTCCCCATTGAAGAAGAAGAATCATAAATGCCAACCTAGCTACTAACCCTTCGATCTGCAATGGTCTCCTGCCTGTAAGACATGCTAGTGCAATGGTGGCACAAAGCCTGACACACTGTTCTACTCATTGATCAGTACTTTACCCAACTCTCATCAGAGAAACTTCCTCCTGAAGTAGCAGGAAATAAATGCAGAGATCCACTGCCAGACAATATGCTGAGTGTAGCTTTAAATGGGATGTCTCCATCAAATCCCTTCCCTCTGACCTCAGGGACCCACGAGGAAGACAAGGCAAAAAAGAGTGTAAGAACCAGAGGGGTTGGAGAATGCTAAGGGAAAAAGATGCTCTAAATCTGCAAGATCAATATATATGTGAACTCCCAGAAGCCAAGGCAATCTTTGCAGGGCCTTCATGGGGCTGCAAGCCTAAAAGGAGACCTGGATTCATGCCCACATCCTAACCCAGAGCTATCTCCAACTAATAACCACTTTTGCAAATGAAAAAATAAGTTTCTTCCAGGTGGTCTGCAGTGGTTTGAATATGCTTGGCCCAGGGAGTGGCACTATTAGGAGGTGTGGCCTTGTTGGAGGCAGTGTGTCACTGTGGGGTAGGCTTTGGGACCCTCCTCCTAGCTGCCCGGTGGATAGGCAGTCTTCTGATTTCCTTTGGAACAAGATGTAGAACTTTCAGCTCCTCCAAAACCATGCCTGCCTGAATGCTGCCATGCTTCCCACTTGATGATAATGGACTGAATATCTGAACCTGTAAGCCAGCCCCAATTAAATGTTGTCCTTATAAGAGTGACCTTGGTCATAGTGGCTGTTCACAGCAATGGAAACTCTAAGACAGGATCTCACTGGGAAAACACAACATTCTTAGGAGTGGGCTCCATGCCCAACAGTAGATGGCCAAGAGAAAACAAGCTCAGAGGCATCTTTGGAAGTTCCTTGTCTCACAATGCTGTGTCAGTGCTTCACCCCCCCAGCCCCCCAGCCCCCCAATCATTTTTATTTTCACTTTTCTTTTATAATGCTGTGGGGTTTGCATATATATGATGGGATTCCTGAATATTCAAAGCAGTAAGTTTCTGCTTCTATAACTATTTCTTGGGCTCTCTTCTTTTGGTTTGTTTTGTCCTATTTTGATTTTACTTTCTACCTTGTATGTTATTATCATCCTTAGAAGCCTGCTTGTTTTCTAGCCAGATACAGAAATGGGATAGATATGGATGGGGGGGAGGGGGAGATGGGAGGAACTGGGGGGCATAGAGGAAGGGAGAAACATGGTAAGAATATATTGTATATGAAAAATCTATTGAGAGAGAGAGAGAGAGAGGGAGAGAGAGAGAGAGAGAGAGAGAGAGAGAGAGAGAGAGATTGATTGATTATATAGATAATGGCTTGGTTCTGTTAAGACCAAGGATGTTTGGAGTATTTATGGTGGCTGTTCTAGAAGGTTTGCATAGACCTGCCTCAGCTCTACATGAAAACAAACCCAACCTCCAACCTAGCAATAAGATAAACCAAGATGAGATGCAAATGATCCCAACACCAGTCCATCCTAACTCCATGATAGGTGTGATGCCAGCGTTTATAACCATGCCTGCCACCCAAAACAGTATCACCACTGAACACTCACAGAGCAAACTCCACACAGCACTAGCCTGTTTTTACCTCCAAAATGGAGCTCAGTTCGATGAGGTGAAAGACTACAGCTGGTCAGTTTGTCAGGATTAAGCCAACAGAGAATATCGTTAACTATTAGATTAGTCAGGTGCCTGTTATTGGGACAAAATATCTGCAATAATGTTCACATAATAGGAAAGACTATTTTGGCTCATGTCTTCAGTGGTTTCAAGTCTGATCACTCAGCTGGTCTGCTTTCAGTCTGACATCAGCACACCTCTTGAGCTGGTGACAGGTGGGACCTCTGACTCCATAACAGCATAAACAAAGAGCTTTCAAGGAGCCAGGACTAATATCCTTGTGAGGACATATACCAGCATTCAACTTCCTTCTCTTAAGTCCCACCTCCTGAAGATTCTGCTATTCTCCACTACTGCCATAGGCAGAGGGCCAAGCCTTTTATACATGGGCCATGGGGATAATCACTGTCCATCCAGCAGGCCATGAATATGAACCATTTCTACCAGCATCCTTTGTTTACAATAAATCTTAGTGTGCTAGGCCGAGCCTTAAAATCTTTGTCTCCTGGATGAAAGGAGGGGAGCAACAGCTCAAATGGCCACACTGTTAGGGACTTGGGGAGTGAGGGAAACACCATGGAGACAGGAGCTAAACAGAACATGGAGTCTGCGATGACCTGAGGAAATTACACACTTTAATTTTTTTTTTTTTTTAAGAATAAATTGCTACACAGTGTCTCTGTGGTAAAGTGACAAAGACATCCACTGTCTTCACTAGAAGCTTGAGTTTTCTGAGCATTCATCATTGAGAGGCTGCTCTTTAGAGCGGGGTAGGCTCAACACTGAGTAGCAGGTAGGTCTTCTGTCTTAATGGCTGAAATCAAATGTCTTAAGGAGGCACGGAACTTCTTGCCTCTGTGATTGAAGTTCTATCTAGTGCAGAGTACTCAGTGTTAGTGCGACTGACATTCCAACAAGGGGATCCTTGGTCCAGGGCAGCTAGGTGCATTAACCAACATCACACGCCTCTATCCATCTTTGCCAACCAAAACAAACAAACACCACTTCCAGGCATTGTCAAAAGGGCCCCCTTGCTGAAAGTCCCTCACTTAGATTTGTCAACATCTTTCTTTCCTTAAAACTCAAGCTATCATCATTACACAAAATACACGTACATACATCTCCCATGCGAGTGTGTACTGCATCATTTCAGTACTTTGTCAGTGAAACCGAAAACCATGTTAAGGATAACTATTTGCTGCATTTTTAAGAACTTTATTTTGAAAGCCTTTTTAAAGAACCAATGTCATTAACTTTTTTTTTCTGATACCATCCTACCAGCCCCACAATATTAAATATATATTAAGCAACTTAATAAAAATGGCTTTGTTGGGATGATGATGTTTTACAGAAAGCAAACCTGGACTGTGACATCTACCCATTTTGGAGAATTTATTTCAAAAATCCCCAAAGCTTTCCTTTGGTTTCCTTATGTGGGAGGATCACACTATAAGCAGGATCTAAATAAGCATGGCTCTGTATAGAGGTGTTTGTGTGATAAATATCATTTCCAAATCTCACCCACACTGCAGCTGAATAGACGTGGGGGACAGAAAAATAACTGTTCCTTTTAGAAAATAAAAATGCTGTCAGATCAAAAAGGGAATCAAAAGAATGAAAGCTTGCACAGGAGCTTTCCTTAGGAAGCAGTAGCTAACCAGTTATTAATAAACCAGATCCAGCGCAAGCTTAATGTACACCCTTTCAGAGGAGGCTGAGTGGCTTCTCAGCTGTATCGTAAAATTAGATATATTCATATGTCCTGGCAGGATTCAGAGACACAAAGACATCTCTGCCTTATGCCTTACATAGTGACATCCACAGTTACCCTGTTGGGGGGACAAGAAAGTCAAGAGAATGAGCTAATCCAGAAAGGTGGTTTCAGCAAGGACTCAAAGCCATGCCCCAAACTCTCCTGAAACAAAGCAGTCCTGTCACCAGAAAGCTGAAGCTGATTATGGAAATTATGGCTGGACCTGTGCCACCTCACTGCAAGCTACAGATCCTGTCACCTCAGAGGCACAAAGAAGAAGATTTGTAAATGGGGGACAGAGAGCACTGCTGAAGTGGCCATATCTCAGTCATTTCACCCCTTGGAACTGTTCAGGGGGATTGGATGAACCGCCTACCATGCACCATGCAAACCTGCCCCCCAGACCATGTTCCAAATTTGGTTTGCACATGATGTCAGGGCAAGAGCCTGTCCTATCCCAAACCCTTGGAATTCCTCTCCTGCTTCTTTGAACCCTTCAAAAGATTCTGCACCTCTTACCAATAACCAAGTTCCTGCAAACTGAATTTCAACCATGCATCCAAAAAAGCCTCCTAGCTTTCAGCCTCTACGGAGCAACTCACAGGAAACTTTCCATTCTCCTTTGTACGTTGCTGATGCCATGGTTCTCACCTCAGCTCAAGTTCTCCACGAGTCAAGGAGGAAGTAGTTTTTTATTTCCATATACAGCAAGGACCTGCTTCAGCCTGCTGAGAACCTCATCTTAGTAACTCCAGTGCATGGCACTTAACTATTTTTCATCAGAGATTTATCTGGATAGTCTCACAACAGGTACATGTCTACCCTTCTAATTCTTTTTATCACAGCTATGGTTTGAACTCATTGTCTGGGTGCCAAGTTCATGTGCTCCTGCATACGGAATGGGCTGCATGAGCAGGTCAGAAGAAACAGAGCTAATCTTTAGTTATCAGTTCTGATTCACCCATCACTTGCCATGGATAGAGTCACACTGTGAATCTGCTTAGCCCCTTGGTCCACATGAGACAATTAATGAATTAGTCACTCCCAGAAGTTGGGCAGTCAGCAGAGATTTCAAAAACATCTGCCTATCCACTCCCTTTGTAGCTGACAAAGCCAGACCTCAAGCACATTCCACAACATATGGAAAGTCAAATGTCAGTGGCAAGTCATGTCATAACGGGACCAGCAACCCCTGGCTTTGTGCTGATTAAGTTGGCCTTTCTGCTCGAGTCTACAAAGCTCCCTATTTATAACCAAGAGATTAGATGAACTGAGTCACTTCAGTCATATCTGCAGAGTAAAGACAATGAGGGGAACCACAGGCCCAGAGAGAAGTACTCTCAGGGCATTGCTAATCCAGTCAGCAAAATTAAAAGATGTCGTTCCTTGGTGTGGCAATCCAGGGCTAGGGCAAGGACAGAAAGAACTCAGTACTCCCAGGCAGAGTTTATGACTGTCAAACAGGTAACACCTTATTTCTTATTTTATGCATATATTTATGCATAGATTCCTCTTTTTAGCATAGATTATTTGTGTGCACATTGGTAAATATCAAACAAAAGTTCAGAACTAGATCTGCCAAGGAGGGATTCCTTTGAATAGAAACAAAGACAGAAGCTGTGCTTTAGACAGGATTGAAGTGAAAGTTCAGAGCACCAGGGAAAACTGATCCAGGAAACTCAAAGCCTTTCATGATCAGCACAGGCAGGAAAGTACCAAATGAGTCCCTGCTTTCTCTTTGCTGCTGTATCAGATATTCTAGATTCTCAGAAAAAAAAAAAAAAAGTTAAATGAAAAGCTGATAAGACCTTAAGTTAACAAGGTGTTCCGGTCCACAGATATCCTAACATGTGTCCAAAATCGTGACTGGACACTCTTTGTTGACCCTAAAGGGGGAATTGGAACACCCATCAGACATTAAACCTTCAAGTTTTATGTACATTAAAAAAAAAAGAAAATCAAACACCTTTGTATTGTTTAACTACATGCACCCTAAACTGTCAAGGTTCTGCCAAAAGCAATTTCCTATACATGATTTGTGAAATTATTTTAAGAATATGTTAAAGAAAACACTTGTCAGACTTGTGTGGAGAAAGACAACAGGCTGCCACTCTCAGCTATTGAATAAGCACAGAGAGTCCCAGCATATATGAACTCTGATGGGAAGGGATTTTACAGCTATATAAAATGACCTTATAGTATAAAATGAGGAAAGACAGCATTAAACTATTTTATACATTTCAATAATAGTTCAGCTCCACTGACCTTATTTTATACCTCACTTCAAATGGAACTGTTATTACGCTTTTGCCTCCTTCCCCCTGTTTAGCTCTAGATTGCCCGGAGGAATGATAAAAATAAATGGAGACCATTAGATAAAATTATTATTTGCTCAAAGACAATACTAATTTTATCTGTCAGCAGGTTTTAAAACTAAGTGAAATTTGATTCATTCTGCTTATGTTAGCTAGACCAACAAGAGCATTTTCTAAGAAAAAAATATACTTAAATAATGGAGACTTCAGACAACCAAACCATATGAACAATTTCTAAAGGACACACATGGCTTCATTTTCAAAGGCAAGGAAACCATACGGCACATTACAGTAGTTATGTTGTGAGTGACTCTCAGTAGTGCAACATTATAGGTCACAAGCCACATAAGGACAGCACCTTCTTGTGACAATCATTGTGTATTCTTTACAAGAACATGCAAGAGCAGATTGCCATGTCTGGGAGAAGAGACCCTTGTGGGTTCACAGCCCTGGTCACTGCTTGACTGGCACATCCAGTGATCTTATATAACTGGACCCTGGTGATGTGCCCAATGCTGAAACTATTTCCTAAAACCTCCTTCCCTGGGATCCACAGCACCATAACCTCCTCTCTCTCTACTGTCTCTGGAACTGCATGTCTCAGCCTTCCGGTAAGTGGGGGTGCACTTCCTGGCCAGTGTCCATAACCTTCTCTTTACTGAATGTCTCCATCATGCCTGCTACCTATGACAGACAAGAACATACGCATGCAGGCATCCAACTCATCACCCAAGGGCACAGTTACCACTCTCAGTCTTTTGTCTTTCTTTCTTTTTTCTTTCTTTTTTCTTTCTTTCTTTCTTTTTTATTTAGTTATTCTATTTAATTTTTTTGATACTTTATTTACATTTCAAATTTTTCCCCCTTTCCAGATCTCCCCTTTGGAACCTCCCTATCCCCAACCCTTTCCCCTGCCTCTATGGGGGTATTCCCCCACCCACCCACCCACTCTCGGCTTCCCTCCTTGGCATTCTCCTATACTGGGGGATCTAACACCCTCAGGCCTAAGGGCCTCTCCTCCCCCTGATGGCTAACAAGACCCTCCTCTGTCACATATGTGGCCAGCACCATGGGTCCCTCCACATGTATTCTTTGGTTGGTGGTCCAGTCTCCAGGAGCATCAGGGGGTCAGGCCAGTTGCCACTGTTGCTCCCTCCATGGGGCTGCAAACTCCCTCAGCTCCTTCAGGCCCTTCTCCAACTCCTCCATCTGGGACCTCAAGCTTAACCCAATGGATACTGTGAAGTGACTCTTGGATATTCCGAACTTTTGGACTAATAACCACTTATTAGTGAGTACATACCATCTTCATTCTTTTGTGACTGAGTTTCCTCACTCAGGATGATATTTTCAAGTTCCATCCATTTGCCTGTGAATTTCATGAAGTCATTGTTTTTGACAAAGGAGCTAAAACCATCCAGTGGAAAAAAGACAGCATCTTCAACAAATGGTGCTGGTTCAACTGGTGGTCTACATGTAGAAGAATGCGAATTGATCCATTCCTATCTCCCTGTACATAGCTCAAATCCAAGTGGATCAAGGACCTCCACCAAAAACCAGATACACTGAATCTAATAGAAGAGAAAGTGGGGAAGAGTCTTCTGTCTTTCTAAGCCCTCGCCATGCCTCTCTGTTTCTTCTGGATGTGTTGAGATTACTTCCTCTAGCTCCAGTCCTTAAGCATCACATCTTAGTAGCCATTCTTGGGGTTTTTTTCTCTGCTTCCCCCACACACCCACTAAGTACATTAGCACTTATTTCTGCTATAGACTTCATTGTTCAAAGTTATACTTACTACTCTCAGCCTCATTTTCAAGCAAGGCCGTGAAGTTTCTGGACTCAGTCAGCATCTGATAGCTGAGTTTGTGGATGCATACACACTATCATTGTCAGGATGCATACGCTTCTATTAAAATGCTATGCATGTGTCCCTTTCTTCCATGGCTCTGCCATTCATTGTCACAGATGTTTTATCTCCTATTAAAATTCTCTTAACATCTGGTCCAAATACATGAATTCCCATGGTTTTGAGAAATGTCCTTTGTAAATGTCATAATTTTCCAGTTAATGGTCAAAGGGATGAAGGGATTATTATAGGCAGACGGGCTGAAAAGGGGAGTTCTCATGGGTCTGGAACTGTGAGGACAGAAGGGAGCTATGGCTGCGCACAAAAGTCCTCGGGGCCTAAATAAGTAATTCCAGTTCTCATCGTTCACCAGAACCACATGAAAAAAACCAAAAACAAAGAAGAGACATTACCACTCAAGACAGAGTAACTTTATTAAGGTAATAATTCTAGGTGGAATATAAATAGCATGAAATATTATGAGATAAAATCAGACCACTAATGCACTTAGAAAAAAATATAGACTAGTTAGTGAAAAATTTCCTTACTTGCTGTTTTCAAATTCTATCTAGGACGGACACTGTACATACCTGATACCAGGCATAGAGAGCTGACACAGGTTTACTTGACTGTGTTACAACCCTGTCTGTCAAAACGTAAGGACTTAACATTAATATATTTCTTAATAACATTAATATATTTCTTAATAACATTAATATATTTCTGGTAAGTGTGCATAAGGAGAATACAACATGCAAAATGAAATGAAAATTAATGAGATTATAACAAAAACAAAGATCCTAGTAGCTAATGATTAATAATGACTATTAAATTACAAAATAGGCTTGTCGATGGGATTTATAAATGCAATTCCTATAAATAACTTTATAGCACATACACTGTCACTCTTCGTTATTTTCCAAACATGGAGACATGAGTCAATGAAGTTTTAGTTAGTATGGCTCCTGCCATGCTGCTGTCCTGAATGTTTGGTCCTCATTTCCAAACTGAATATGTGTTTCACTGGGAACGGAACTTGGATAAGTAGCTGTACAGTCATTCCCAGATCTTGGAACCATTGGCCTTGCTGACCAAGCTTTAGCCTAAGTTAGGGCCTTCCAGAGTTCCAGCCCATCAGCTCTGCAAAGGCCACCCCAGTGTTCTGTTACCTTCTACCATCTGGCAGCCTATGCCCGAAACCCTGTCTATTCACTTCCTCACGAGTACTTACTTACGACGAGGAAATGTCTTTAACCACTGGCTACGTTTAAAATGGAAAATAATGTTATATACATATAGTATGCGGGTAAATTATGCGAGACTATGACCTCTTTTTAAATAAATTTGTTGTAGGTTTTAAAACATCCCACAAATCATCAAGCAAGCAGTTTCATGTAGTTTTACAAAAACCCCACTAATAACTTAGCCCAGGTTTCTTTCTGTCTCCTTAGCCCAGGTTTCTGCCCAAATTTCTCACTTAAGAGTTGCAATCCTGTTTTCATGGTACTCCGCTAATATGCTAAACCATGAGTAAATGCTGTCATTGGTGATCCAAATAAGCACCAAAGAGTGCCCTCTGCTCACCTCTGTTGCCAGAGTCTCAAGCTACCCATGACCAATTGCTTCAACCTCCCCTGGGTTAACCCTGTGCTTTTACTTCAACCTCCCCCAGCCTTGCAGAAAAGCTGGTCATTGATCATTGTGCTTTGCACTCTTGTCCTCAAAAAATGCCTTTTGGTTTTTGCTTGTGGTGCTCCAACCAGAGAAAACTACAAAGGAGCTTGATAAAGTGATTATAGTTGCTTAAAAATCCTTTAGTATTAGACAGACCCACGGAGATCCCAGAGACCAGGCCACCAACCAAAGAATACACATGGAGGGACTCATGGTGCTGGCCACATATGTGGCAGAGGATGTCTTGTTGGTCATCAGTGGGAGGAAAGGCCCTTGGGTCTGAGGGTGTTAGATGCCCCAGTATAGGGGAATGCCAGGGAGGGAAGATGGGAGTGGGTGGGTGGGAGGGTGGGGGAGCACCCTCATGGAGGCAGGGGGAGGGGAGATGGGATAGGGGGGTTTCCAAAGGGGAGACCTGGAAAGGGGGAAACATTTGAAATATAAATAAAGTAAATATTCAATAAAAAATTAATTAGAAAAAAATCTTTCAGTAGTTCCTCAGAGAACCCACCAAAAATGAAAACAGCAGAACCCATCAAAAAACCTTTTTCTGTGGCCAGTGCAAACATTGCTGGATATTCCTGTTCCAGGTCTCTCCTTCACCATAGGCCAGCTACACACAGGCATGCATACACACATGATGTTCCTTCTGCCTCTACATCCACTGGCCTTGCAGAGGCACTGGCTGACTCTTAGGACTTAAATCTTCTCTATGTTCTTCACAGCACTTTCTTGTTGTCACTCAGCCTTTATTCAATATCACTCCTAAGCCAACTAAATCCTCATTTTACTCCTACCTGAGGCTGATAATAGTTCTGTTTCATAGCATTTAAACCTACATGAAACTGCTTGCTTGATGATTTGTGGGATGTTTTAAAACCTACGACAAATGATTTATTTAAAAAGAGGTCATAGTCCCCATAATTTAACCACATACAATATGTATATTAAAACATTATTTTTCCATTTTAAACATTTCCAATAATTAATAAATATATGAAAATATTCCACAAGGGCATAGACAAAAATATTCAGTACCTTCAAAGAAGAATAAAAAAGCCAGGAAGAATACAATTGAGAGAATGACTGAGAATAGCATAAACCATAGTGACTTGATCAATGACAGCAAAATATTTCCCAATGGCTTTGTCGTCAGTCATCGAAAGGATACTGAGAGGACCTATAAAAGTGATGTTTGGCAATCAGTTGATGTCTTTGATTAAATACTATTTCTCACACTGGGATGTAAATAAGTGGAGGCAAAGACTTTCTTTCGTTCTCTCGATCCCCAGGTCCTAAAACACAGTAGCATGCGTGTCTTATGAACTTCTCTAGAAGGCACTGAAAGGTGTGGATGTCAAGATGTCTAGCTGATGGGAGCTCATTGTGAAGGTCTAGGCACTTCCTTCTAGACCAAGGCAAGAACCTGCTCAGTTTAGTATAGTCAATGAATCATCCTTACAATGAGTTTCACAACAGAATCTATAAAAAACTGCCAGATCTCTACTAGCCTACATGTAAGATTTCAAAGCAGGTCAAAATGGACCCTAACTGAGTGGCCATAAAAGCATCTAATTATTAGCCCATTATGCTCTGCTGGGACATGTATGTGTGCTGGGAACAAATGGTACTGTGTTCTTCAGTTCGTTATCCTGGAATGTGGAAAGGTCACCCTGGATATTGTAATAAAGGTCATCATGGTTTAAAAGTAATTCTGACGTATTTTCACATCTACATTTCAAAATATTAAAAGCCAAATGATGGTGTGTAGGTTAATGAAAATACAGAGAGAGTAGCTCAAAGATACAATCCCTAAGGCGCTAACGAAACAGTACACAGCTCGTCCAAGAGCTCCCAAACAGCGATGGTATAAATCATCCATCTGCTGCGGGATAAATAAATAGCTGTTCATGTCACCTAAAGGTTAAGGAGCAGCCGTGGAGTAACTCAGTCTTCAAAGGCCCCTGCTGTTGACTCCTCTACCCATGGATGCTGGTGCACAGTAGGCTATACTACAGAAAGCAGCCAGCTGACCAAACCCATAGGGTGTGATATCACCTTGGCTGTTGTCCTCTGGTCTAAGTTCCTATCTTCTATAACACACTTTAAAATGAACATGTAGCTTAAAATCATATGAGTCAACTTGAAAAAAGTCAGCGTACTCCTCAGGAATTACAATTCAGTAAATAAGATTTGATGAATATAAACAAGTAAGTCTACAGACATAAAAAGAAAACAAAGTGTTTCATAGGAAACAAATTAGTGCCCTCCTAGACGGAGACAATAGGAGCAGTTCAGTGTCTCACAACAGCTGTGGATGTATGCTGCCTTAGTGTTGGGAATACTCCACATCTGCTCAAGAAACACATGAAAATTTATAATGGTGCTGTTCATAACAGAAAAATCTTAGAAGCAGCATCAGAGTCTACTGTCTACTGAAAACACAGTCATCTTCATGGTATGTGTTATCATACTCAAATGGATAGGCAACAGCTCTGTGAAATACACATAAATGCCCCAAACAGAAAACTGACATAAAATTAGAATCCTAATAATATAGTAAACAATATTTATATAAAGATTAAAAAGAATAAAAAATTAGAAGTATTTGAATTCAGTGAAACTATACAAAGCCAAGGATACAGAAATAAGAACCCGATGTTGCTAAATGTGAAAATGGATGCATGTTGCATGAACAAGAAGCATTGGCCACGAATGGGGCATACTAACATCGCCATCTATTCCCAGGCCTCTCACTCTTCCTTCTGCCTAGATCACATTCCACCAGGTCTCTATTAGAACTAGGTCCACATCCACCCTTGGAAGCCCAGATCAGGTACCAACTCCCCCATTTCCATCCCTGCCCATCAGTTCCGCCAGTGAAAGCTTTCATAGAACTAATCAACTACCCTTAGGATGACAGTCAGGATGTTTAACAATCCCTTCTGTGGGAAACACCCTTAGAAGGTGTCTCCATGTTGCCTGCCTTCTTCTGATTTGTGACTTATATCCTCTCAACAAGGAAATGGTTGCTCATTATTGTGGCCCCTCACCTCTCAGCATTTGTCTCCCAAGGAAAATCTCTTGTTATGCTGAAAGAACCCACCAGGCAATCAACAACAATGGTAGGAAATAAGACACAGGCTGATAGGGGAGAAAGGTGTAGAGCCAGTGAGCTTCGTAGGGACGGGAACCATCTCAATGGGCTGGGCACAAAAACAGCATCCTCCTGGCAAAGCAATGCCATAAAGCCTCAGATTAGAAGGTGCCAGGATGAGGGGAAG
Source organism: Rhynchomys soricoides (assembly GCA_019843965.1). Classification (NCBI taxonomy): domain Eukaryota; kingdom Metazoa; phylum Chordata; class Mammalia; order Rodentia; family Muridae; genus Rhynchomys; species Rhynchomys soricoides. Next base: position 2,551,819 of record JADRCH010000212.1, on the reverse strand, counting down.
CAAACTCATTTACTTATTTGAAATGAATAGACCGAGGTTCTAAGTAATGAGATCAAATAAATTATGATATATCCATACCATTAGATATTGTGCAGCCTGTAAAACCAATGCAGTAAAAGTCGGCATTCTGGCATATAAATTCAGTAAAAATGTAGAGTGAAAACAAAATATGCACATTTATCAACAGAGGGAGACAGAACAAAAACAATTTTTGACTGAAAGAAGGCAAATAAATATTTTACATGTAAGGGTACAGAGTCAAGTACGGTTACTCCAAGGTAGCAAGGATATGTTTAAAATATTCTTACATATTGCCTGAATTTCAATGAGCATTCAGGAATTTTGTAGTTTAAGCAATTCAATTATTTACCTGTAGACTAAATGAGTGTAGAGAGATTATTTTATCAAACAACATAAGGCGATATTCTGATGCAGTTCAGGCTTGCCAGGCTAATATGAGGAACTGAGTCATAGGATTGAGAATTACTGTAAAATGATGAAGAGTGGCCAGAATCTACATGTTCTGATAGGGCAGAGCCAAACCTTGTGCTTGCCCAACAGAATAGGGAGTTCCACTCTGCAGGTGGGTGAAGAATAGTTCCGAGACTATCTGCCATACAGGTGGAAGCTAGGTGCCAGTGAACAACATTCCTGGTACCAGATCCTCTTCCTCCTTACTCATTAGATTCACTGCCTGGGTGAAAACTCCACCTTTACTTGAGGAAAGAAAACTGGTTTATCAGCCTTGTCAGATAAATACTATTATGTACAGTTCTGAGCTTCTACCAAGAAACACTCAAGCACACAGGCTCACAGGCAGGAATGAGCATTTCCATTCTGTCATGCCTTGTTTTGATGCTCGAAGCTGCCCCTACAGCATGTGGTATTTCTACAGCAATCTGGCTGTAGAAAACAAAGCACACAGGTTTTCTGTCTCTCTGATGTAAACTTCATGTCAATCAAAAAAAAAAAAAAAAAAAAAAGTGGTTAAAGGCTGACCATGGTGGCTCGCCTTTAATTCCAGCACTTGGGAGGCAGAGGCAGGTATATCTCTGAGTTCAAGGCCAGGCTGGTATATATACATACTCATTAGACTCCTCATGTGAGTTCTAGGACACCCAGGTCTAAATTGAAAGACCGTATCATATAAAAGCGAAATAAAACAAAACAAAACTACATACAGACAGAGACAGAAACAGACAGCAAAACAGAGACAGAGAGAGCAAAAGTGAGAGAGAGAGAGAGATGTGCCCCCTGTAAAATCCTGGATAGAAGGCAGAATATTGGGTTCCATTTTACCATTCAGGAAAACACCTACAGTTTCCTCTGCTTATGGCCAGAGCCACACAAGGAATGACTTACTAACCACAAAGAAGAAAGTGGACCCAATCGGTTCTGCTCTCAGCATCAGACACTTCACTCCCACAGGTGAGATGTTTCACAAACAAACACAAGTGTGACCCCATGAGATCACTCCATGCACAGGCAGATCAAATTTAGTATCCAATCCGAAGGCATCATTCTGCCTTTCTCACCTCCATCCCTTAGAAACCCTGATCAAAGTGTGAGAGATGGTCTGTTCTGTGCTCCGTTCTACTTCTCAGTGGTCTCTTCCCTATATGGCCCTGCCTTGGTCCAGTGGTATCTTCTATGTCTTTCACTTTTAAAACACTCATTTCCTGTCTTCTGTTTTACTGTCATTGATAAAAACTAAACCTTGGTACAGTTCTAACACAGATGGAAGCTAGCATTTAAATTGAAATATATCATCCTTGCCCAATTGCTTGGTGCTAGAATGATCTGGAAGCATCTACAGACAGGCACAGACTTCCAATGGTGTCTGTCACAATGAGTTTTCAGTGTTACAATGATACAAGAGAGATGTGTGTTCAGTACAAAGAAGCAGTACTTTAGATTCTGGATTTATATATTTTCCGTGTCAATAAACATTTGGTCCTATCCTCTCATGAGATGCTGTCAAGTAGCAGTAACCCTAAGCCCCATGTCAGCCCCACAATCAAAATGTTACAGTGTACATGTTGTTAAGCTATAGTGCTTGGTAACTTGGGGGCATTGAATGCATGTTTGACTGACACTATCTTAAATACAGTGCATTGACTGAGCCCTGATCTCCCCCATAAGCAGAGTAGAGATTGGATGAGTAGACACAGAAAGAAGACAGGGTCTTATTTAAGATGACATTTCATTATATACACCCAAGCTATAATAGTATACGTTTGAGTTAGAAATAAAATATTTTGATTCTTGAATATCCACATAAGAAGCTGGACATAATTGTGTGCACCTGTAACTCCAAGCACTGGGGGATGGAGCAGAAAAGGATGCATCCCAAGAGATTAACTGTAAGGTCACTCTACTCCTCCCACACAGACCATGGTCATGAGTGACCTGTGGTGAGGCAAAATGTGGAAAGTAAAGGAAGACATCCGATGTCTTTCTCAGGCCTTGGCATGAGTGCACGTAGGCACATACATCCACACCTTTAAATGAGTTCAACACACACACACACACACACACACACACACATTTTTAAAGTGCATCTAAACCTACAAACAACCAGCCTCAAGCTTGAAATGCCAGTACTCAGAGGCCAAGGTGAGCAAGCAGGTACACGTTCTAGGCCCATGAGGATGACAGAATGAGTTCCAGAATAGCCTAGTTAGAGAATGAGACCATGTCTCAAAATCCCTAACAACACAATCCTTAAAGTTCCTAGTGTTCCGTTCTTGGGCTGTGACTCCTAGGTTGCAAATTCAAGCTGAGCTACTACCTGATGGTATGTCTTCTATTTCCATCTCCAAATAGAGATAATCTTTGAGCTTTTCCCAGACTCACAAAACGATCCACCTAACAAATCAGCATGAAGCACAGAAGTGCAGAGCCCACCCACTGGAAAACCATAGTAACCATTAGACATGAGAGCATGGACCTTAACTATTGTGATTAATTTGTGGGGAAAACATGTGTGATCATCAGAATGATTTGGGATATGTACTTCTGTGTAAGTGTTGGTGTCTGGGGGTGTTTTAGCACATTTATTCCAAGTAGGGAGGTAAAACCACTCTAGTATTTATATATATAATCGCTATAAAGTGCATGTTATCTTATGTTGCTCTGGAAGTGATATAGAAAATATGATATAATGGGATGCTAAGCACTCTCTAATTACCATTATGTAAGGAAAGCTCTACAACTTCCTTCCTTAATAAAATGTGTGACCCATGGTAATTTTTGATTATCCAGAAGTTGGAAGATGGTGTCAAAGATCTTTTCTTTAAAAAAAAAAAAAAAGTTCCATTATCTTGTCAAGGATAGAGCATGACCCAAACGACATCATCCTAACTCAGTGGCACTAAGACACCCAGTACCCTACAGGTTGATATTTGCCGGTTTCTACTGGGGGGCGGCTGTTCTTTCTCAACAGGGAGAGTTAAAATATAAGCACATGTCATAGCTTCTCTCAGGAAATTCTACAAGAATACAGTGGGAAACTGGGATTTAAAGTCGTGTTTTACTCACTCAAAAAGTATATTGATCACAGACCCACTCAGGGAAGCAAAAGTAGCAATACACAAATCAAGAAAAATAGTATGAAGCCCATGAACCTAGAGAAAATATGACACTAGGGTGGCACCAAATTCCAGACCAAATTAAGTGTATTGGTGGTATCCCCCTGTAAGTCCCGAAGTAAAAGTCAGAACTACCTTGTTCCACGCATCATGGCCAGCATCTCCACTTATCCCATGAGCTGTCCCTTCACATCATGCTATAGATAAAATAAAATGTGCTCACAACACTCAAAAGTACTTTGCTGTCTAGCCTCTCTCTGGTGTTTAATGGTGATTCTGAAAGATTAGGAGGGAAGCTTAGAGTCAAAGCCAAGGCTGCACATGTACTGAGAAACCAAGCCCTTAGCAGTCTCACAGCGGGCACAGAGGTGCAACGTGGCTGTGGCTGCAACTCAGACTCGCCAGTTGCAAATACCTTCAGTCTGCCAAGTGAAAAGTCTTCTCTACATGAACATTAGCATTTTACATACACACACAAACGCATACACATATACTCACACACACAAGCACCCACATAAAGCACACACACACATTCACCCACATAAAGCACATACACACACACTCACACACACATTCACACACACACACACATACACACACACACACTCACTCACCAATAATTCTCTTCATGCAGTGGCATGAATATGATAAGAAAAGTCACTCTAGTTTGAGAAAGACAGACATGTTTTAATCTAGACAAGGAACTGAGTCAGGGAAAGCAGTCACCAAGTCCCTGGTGTTGAGCTGTTTACAGAGTGCACTGCGAAGCATTGAACATGGGTGTGTTTTACTGAGAACTGCTGTGAAATCCTGTGTCTCCTGTGCATAAAGATATACATAACCTGATAAGCTTATGAAAAAACTGAACCATCACCACTGGGGAAAAGGTGATACTTTTCAGTGTTATAAAATACACAGTACATTTCAAATGGAAACTACTATTAAAATATTTGTCTTGGGAAGTACAAAGATAAGGACTCAAGTTTGATTCCTAGCACCTACGTTGGGCAGCTCACAATCGTCTGTAACTCTGGCTCCACAAAATCGGATGCCCCTTTCTGGCCTCCATGGTTACCCATACACATGCTGTGCGAGTATGTGTGTGTGTGTGTGTGTGTGTGTGTGTGTGTGTGTGTGTGTGTTACACATAGATAGATGATAGATAGATAGATAGATAGATAGACAGATAGACAGACAGACAGATAGGTATAGTCCCTGTATATATACAATCTAATGACCTCATAATTTCACTCCTATACACATACCTAAAATAAATAAAATATCCATACAAAACTTCTATGACTCTTCCTAACAGCTATTGATATATAAACTTGACAACCTTATTCAATAGGTTTAGCTCAAAGCATATTTTTAACTGCATTTTATCAACAAGTTTGTTAACACATACATATTCATGAAGGAGCTTATTTTACCAATTACTTTAAACACCTAGAAGTACTTTAAATAGCCAATTATGTTAAAATTTATATTAACTGAAGTTAAAAATTACCTGATAATTTATGTTACCTATTTTCATTATTTTCTTACTAGTTGTGCTGGTAGACTCAGCTCTATGCCCAAGAACTCATTTCCCCCAGCACGTGCCATGCAATCTCTCAGACAATCCCCAGTGCCTATATGCAGACTTCTCCATCAAATTCAGTACAGTAGCAATTTCCTCATTCCTTCTGGCCTCTTTCGCGAGTTAAAAGAAATGAAAACAGAAAACCTTTCTTTAGTCAGTACAAAGAGCAAAATGGTGTCCCTGGATAGACTATACCTACAAAGCTGCACGCAATTCTCTAGACATCCTACTCCTCAGGACTGAAACACCCTGCTGATCTTTAATGGCACAGAGTACAGAAGACCATGTATCAGGCAAACAGACTGTTTCCTGCACTGTCTATGCTTGACTCAGACAAAACTTCTTCTGGATCTTTGAGGTCATCACAGGATATTTTTTCTTCCAAATGAAAGACCCCAGCCACATGGCATCTATGGTCTGGTAAGGCCTCACAGACGGTCAGGGCCTCTGGTTAGCTCTTACCCATGAAACCACCCATTCTCCACTCCTCCCACTGCATGAGGTTGCAATGTGCGTGAAACTGTCAAGAGTATTTCAGATCACACAACACTTACGCATGCCCTAAATCGCCATTCTAGGAATCATCAACAAATTAAAAACCTTGACCACTGGGCAGGATTTCTGGCCATACGGAAATATTTCTGGGAAACACCCTCATCCCATGAGAGTTTTCCTGAGGCATTGAAAAAATGAGAATTGGCCCAGAGTAGCCAGCTAAGCCAAACAGAGTTCCAGCAAGCAGCTGCCCGCTCTCTTCACTCTCACCACCTCCTCCACACCAATGTCTCTGAGCAGAATCAGCACACTGTCTAATGTAGCCTTTATAAACTCAAATTCACGCCATTAGTATCAAGCCTTGCATATGATTTCTTAAAGACAGTTGTCTCTCCTGATCTGTAGCATGGAAATAAAGTGCTTATTTGCCCAGTCTTACAATAATTAACTCTGCACATACCCACACATGCACACACAACTTCCCTTATCACATTCATGCTCATTTGGTCCTCTTTTTCCTTACTGTCAATCATGAGAAAACGTCCATGAACAAGTTGGTTTTCCCACACTTAGCAAGGAGATGTAGGTCATGGCATGTACTAATTAGGTGCATTGTACACATAAAACCTGAAATGTTGAAGGGATTGACTTGAAAAAAGTGTGTGTGTGTGTGTGTGTGTGTGTGTATGTGTCTGTGTGTGTGTGTGAATACTGTTTGCTACTGAAGTGGCATATCTTAAAATTAATTAGACATAGCTTAAAATATACCTTGTTTTCTTCATGACAATCCACTCATGCTGTTAATAATTATCAACACAGAAAGAGGTGTTTAGTAAGTAACATAAATTATGTGTTATACACACACACACACACACACATTATACTTAGAGAGTGACATAATTGACTATTAACTCTCAACATAGTACAAGTTCATAGGCAAAAACTGTTGTTGATCGCTGTATCCCTTCTATCGAGAAAAAGCTCAAGTCTTAAACGTCTCATGAGCACAGTGGACGTTTGCAAGGCACAGAATAGAGACAAGGAGTGACTGAAAATGACAGCTCTTTGATCAGGTGGCTGGCCCCATGATGCCGTGTTAATTCAGTTCTCTAAGGCTCAGTTGCCTGATTATGAAACTAAGATATTCTTCCTGTTTCCCTGTGGGTTGCTGGGCGATTATAATATATTGAATTCTTCATATGCCTCATCTCATTGTGACTGTTGTGCAGAAATTAGACGTACACACTGCCACAATACAGTGAAGATTTAAACCTTTAATTTTAAGCTATTTCATACTCTTAAAAAAAAAAAAAAAAAGGACATTTCTCTTCAAATTCTCCTTGTCAGCGTGAAGGGGGTAAACTTTATAAACAATGTAACGAAGTAAAAGAAAACATTAAGAAAAGAGGGAATCAGGAACTGCAGACACAGCTCTCCTGCTTTTGGTGCTGGTGAAGTCAATGCAAAGGCCAAGGATAAACCTGTGGTGCTCAGAACCCCCAGGAGACATCCATGTGCTTACGTGCCTTTCTTCTCTCTATGAAATGTGTAACTCTCAAACTTTCCAATACACACTTTCATTAGCTACCTGACAGGAGGCTAAACCAGAATGTGCCCATGATTACTCTTTGTAATCTAAGTCATAAAACTCAAACGGTTAAAAATAAATTTATAACATTTATTATATTACAGAATATTATATTAAATTCAAGAAAAATAGATTAGAAAGTGTAGTCTAGAAGCCCATAATTTTCTTATACCAGCAATAAATGTTTCAATCAAGGCTCCATTTATAGACTCAGCAACACAGATCAAATCTCTAAAGCTATTATCATCAGGATCCATATTTAATCAAATTACCTCAAAATGTATTTGCAGTGAGGAGTGACTATAAATTTCCTCTTATAAAAGACTATTTGAAGAACTATAGGCAAATAAGGAATGCTGTGAGTGGGCAAAATAGTCTTTCTCAGGGAAGAGCGCATAGACTGGTTAATGACTACCAAATGGTCAGCAGTGAAACATGCATAAGAGGTAACCGTATATAGACAGAGTAGGCTGTGCTTAGGAATGTGCGTGTATACACATATATACATGCCATTACAACTAATGAGAGGAGAGGCCAAGAACTAGAAACAGATCAGAGAGCAGAGTATACAAAGGAGTTCAGAGGGAGGAAACAGAAAAGGGAAATGATATAAATATACTGTGTTCCCCAAAACAAAGAAATAGTAAAAAGTCCATTTAAAACTAACTCCCCGATGTCAGGCTTGATGACACTAGCTTCTCATAGCTAGGTCACAAGGAAGGAAATAGTGACAGATAAACAAAGAGAGGCTAGTTGGATGGTCTAATGGACATGAAGGGTTAACCCATGCAAGAAGAATACTCTTCTATGACCCCACGCCAACAAGCAATGAGTCAGCACACTGCCTCTTCTCTCTCAACAGGTACTAAGTTCCAGAACAGATTATCTAGCCACCCAAGGAAAGGGTGACTCAGGTAAGCAGTTCCCTAGGGCATGCTCTCTCACCCACTTAATGAGGAGCCCTGTTGGTTTGGAAGCAAATTCTAGAGTTACAGAGTGTTAAGCAAGATATTGTTTTACCAGCCCATGAAACAACAGGCCCCAACACTAAGTCCTGGAATGTTCTGGGAGACTGTTTATACATGTCAGGAAACAAATCGGTATGCACAAAACGCTCCTCACTACAGTGGTTCTGTCCTTTGCACATCAGCGGCCGCATAGAAACATATTCCTCAGGGTCTACAAAGCTCACCATTTGGACTGCATAGGCATTCCCATAAATATTGTTCACAAATTCTAACGCAGGGTTTCCCATACTTTTCATTCATCCAGCATGCCTTTCCTGATTTTAGACAAGAGCTGAAGTTCAGTTTTCTGAATGTCCTAGGGTAGCAGTTCTGCTGATCTGGGTTACTTCCATCCATCCTTGTTGAGTTGAATAACAGAAACTAAGGGCCAGGAAGACTCTCATGGACAGAGAAAAAGGGTAACCAGCTCTTGAATACTATAGCTAATACTAGACAGAGAAAAGACAAATGCAAATGGCCAAGTGACTTTATCCTGCAAGGTGACATATCTGCAGATACAATGAGGATATTATCAGCAACCTTACTGGCTACATGAGATTATGTTCAAAGGCTCTCTGGACAGAGTGCACAGCTGATGGTCAACTTGTTTCCATGTCTCTTTTAAAGCGGGAACTTCAAATAAACTTGTTTGGTGTACTAGTTATTTTCTGTTGCTATGATGAAATATCAACATGAAAAGCAACATTGTAGAGAAAATCATTTATTTTGCTTTTGGGAAAGCAAAGAAAAGTCCTTCATGGCTTGGAGGTATTGCAGCAGGTGGCTGGAGTACCAGAGAAGATGAGAGAGTACATCTTCAACCGCAGCAGAAGGCAGGGAAAATGGACCAGAAGTGGGGTACCTTGAGTAATGTACCTTACCCAGCAAGTCTCCATGACCTAAAGATTGCATGACCTTGACCAATAGCATCATTAGTTGGAGGCCAAGTTTTCAAACTCAAGCCTGTGGGGGACATTTCTCATTCAAACCACCACGATAGGCCACTTGCAAGATGTGCGAGACATAGCTAGAGTGAACAAGCTGAGTGAGATGAGTATCACAGACTGACAAGAGAGGCCAGGAGAAATGCAGAATATCTGGGTTCACTCTCTACCCATCAGGAAGCAAAGGGGTTCTGTCTTCCCACTCCTGCACAGAGTAACACTGTGATATTTCTGTTGCACTATGTGACCAAAGAAACAGCAAAGAACTTACTAGAAACACATAGAACATGGCTATAGTATCATCAGCAAATAGGTTCCGTCTCAAAGGACTATGTGACCATATCAGCAGATTTGTCAAAATGTGAACATTTGCCTAGTAGCAATCTCTTACTGTCAAGTTCAGTGAGAAATCAATACTAATTTATAATGTGTTAAATAAGATAGCACTGGTTTCTGCAAGGTTGGCTTTGGGGAATATTCTTATAGATTGTTCTCTGGATTTATCATAAACTGAATACAATAATTAAAGCCCAGGAAAGTCTAAAGCTGGAATTATTTTCTCAAACATGAAACAAATCACCCTCATGTCAGTAATCAAATCCAGTGAGATCTGAATTCATTTCTACTTTAGAATAAATTTAAAAGAAAAACAATTTCTCTACTCAATGGAAAGAATTCTAGATATACAGACAACATTTTGAGTTGTATATATACTAAACTTAAGACTAAATATTTATTGGCTACTTAAAGTATGTCTAGCTCTAAGCTACATTTTTTTTTAACAGTGTAAAGGTAAGGGGTGGAAAGAGGGCTCAGTGGGCAAGAACATCCACTGCTCTTGCAGAGTTCAGCTCCCAGCACCCTATCAGGTAGCTCACAACCACCCACAACTCCAGGTCCAGGGACTAAAATTCCCTCTCGTGGACAAGAGGGGCACCTGCAGTCCCATTTACAAGATCATATATGTATACATAAATTGAAAAAATAAAAATAAATCTTTTTTTATATTTACCAACTATTAAAAAAACTTAGCACCAAATTTGGAAAGTGAAACAAAAGTTGACTTTTAAGAACTGATAAAACAGTACATTTTAAATCATAAGAAATCATTAGTGCTAACAAATAAATTGAAAATGAGAATCAACAAAACAAAAAAAGTAAAAGCGTTCTAAGACACTGACTCTGTGTGTGTGTGTGTGTGTGTGTGTGTAAAATAACCAGTGTGAGTAGGTTTCTTGTAGAAGACAGATGTCAAACAGATTTTGAAGTGAATTTTAGATAGCTATTATTATAGAATATGGAGAACGGAATGGAACTGCTTCATACAGTAAACACCTCCATGTTAGTTACCTGGGCATGCTTGATAATACTGCTTGCTTCCAATCATAAGATAGCCATAACACAAAAAAAGTCATTGACAATCAAAACAGTGTTTCTAGGTTTGGACAAGTGTCTACAGTGGTTGGAGGTGGGTAGATAGAGGCACCTTTGCTTAACATTCAGAATCATCACTATCATGCTCACAAGATGGCTTTGCAGGTGGAAGTGCTTGCCACAAAGATTAACCACTGAGTTCAATCCCTGGGGACCATATGGTAGATAGAAGGAGAGAACAGACTCATAAGGAGAGAATATGTTATCCTCTTGACTACCAGTGCAATATGGTATATTCATGTATGAACATATAACTACACACACACACACACACACAGTTTTTTAAGTTGTATGTCTCTCATCTAAGAAGTCCACAGATCTTCATAGAAAGCCATGATCAACAATTAATTGCCTAGGCAAGCTGACATAAAAGATATTGTGTAACAAAATCCCTGGTAATCTGCCAGGATGAGAAACAGTGAAAACCCCAAGTCTCTGTGTGTATTCAGGTGCTTGCGGTAGCCCCATTTTGTCCCTCTCCATCCATACCTGTGAAGGGACAGTCACCTGTCTGCATGCAAGCCTGCAGAGGAGGCTCCCCACTGCAAGTCTGTAACTGATTGGCTGGCTGACCTTCAGAGACCTTGATACCTGTCAGTTTCTCCCTGTGGCAAAGCATTCTTCTCTGTTTGGGGACTGAGAACTCATTAGCGCACTTGGATACAGACTAAGACCTGCTCAGACACAGGGAGAGGAAACATTAAAGAGAGACACTCCACCCCCAGCCATTCAAACAGCCACCCAAAACACAGCCTCCAGGTGGAGATAAGACTTCTAAACACTGTAGCCTCAACAAGCGAGATTGTCCACTGCTCTGGTTCATATTAAGTATGCAAGGCAATCCCCTACTCTGTAAGAAGCTACTGAATGTGTGGGTCTGTTATGAGTAGGAAAATCTAATAAGCTGAAGAGCAGCAATACACTACTTCAAGCCACTGAGAAAGGATTAAAAATACAGAATATATAACCAAAAATTTTATTTGATGACACATAAAACTTAAAGAGCTGGGTCCTTTCTTTTATTCACTTTTCAAAGCATTTTGTTCCATTTTCTTGCCGCTGTTTTATTGCCTGATTTCCCTGAGTATTCAGTACTCAATCTCCCAGATCCATTTTTCCCATTTGTCTTTATCTTGTAAAGCATCCAAACTCTTTTCACTGATTATAAATAAGTAAATAAAACAATCTGTAACTACAGCAGAGACATATGTACTGCCTATATCTCCACTACAGAGTGCTCCACACATCTCCACTATATTTATTCATGAGTTATTGAGAATGACAACTTCCATCTGGACTTTTTTTTTTGTAAAGACATTTCTCATTTCATTCTGTGATAATTTGAAAAAGTATGTACACTTCGCAACCATAAATAAAATAACTTGCAACACTACACGAAAAATTATTCTCAATTTTCATGCATGCAAAGCTAGTTATCTCTGTACAGAGGAAACGGGATCAGATGGATGCACAATGAAAATGTGGAGACCAAATAACATGTCTAGCATGTGCATTGTGCTACTGATTATCTTGAAAGGCCCCCGGGTTTAATAAATCTTCTTAATTGGATATTGCTTAGCTCAACCATGAGACTAAAACAGACAAATATGAAGTGAGATTTGCACATGAGCTCTGTACTGTCTCTACAGCAGTAGCTCCTCCTTCCAAACATTACAATGGCTTGGCTTCTCAGCCCACAGTCTTGACCTGCCTTCAGTAGATTTACAAAGTCCCCAACCAGCATATTGTTCAGCAGTCTCACATCACCCAAAGTGGCAGTCAAGACCCCTCTCCAGCAAGTACAAACCACTGCTGTGAACATAGTCCAGTGCAAGTTCAATGAATCAAACTGCATGTCTGAATTTTTATCAAGTAAGCGGGGGAAGACTAAGGACACCAAGACCTGGGAGGTGAGAGGCTCTCAGGATTCAAAGGGATGAAGTGCTCTACAGAGGGGAGGGGAACTTGCAGAGTCCACCTCCAGTAAAGGGACAGGACATCAAGTGGAGAGATGGGTTGCCATCCTACAGTCAAAAGCTCTGACCCAGACTTGTTCCTGTCTGAAGGAACTGCAGGAGGGTCAAAAATGGAGAAGACCCTGAGAGAAAGGAGGTCCAGTGACAGACCCAAATTGGGATCCAGCTCAGGGGAGGCTTGGGGCCTGACACTGTTACTGATGCTGTAGTGTGCTTGCAGACAGGAGCCTAGCATGGCTGCCCTCCAAGCGGCCCAACCAGCAGCTGAAAGAGTCAGATGCAGATACTAGAACCCAACCAATGGACAGAAGCCGGGGACCCCTGTGGTTGAATTGTATGGGGGGACATCCTCTTGGAGACCTGGGGAGGAAGTATGGGATGGGGAGTGGTGGGGTGGAGCAGACTGAGAGGGGGGATGAAGAGTGGACTGTAAAACAAAATTAAAGAATAAAAAAAAAAAAAAAGAATCTTACGTCCACTGAAGAGAAAACTCATATTAGGTGTGCCGTCATGATTAGAAAAGATAGCCATTTATAACTTGTAGGAGGGTTAACTGAATCTGGCTAGAGCTAAATGGCATGGGGTTGCTGGCACAAGAGATTTTTCATACCTGAGACAAATGGCCTTTGCTAAGTGCAGGCAAGCTGGTCCCTTCCTTGGAAGATCTTGTCTCAAAGAAGGTCATGTCATATTCGTGGAAACCCCAGGCAGAAACCAAACATCACGGATTCCAGATACTCTTTTCCTTTCCCTAACCCTTCACCCGATTGTTCTAACTAAGCTTACAGAATTAGTTCAACCAAAGAAGACGCTATTCACCATTGTCTAGATTAGCCTATGTAATATTCATGAAGACGCTTGCAATGGTTATTTTGATTGACATATTATTCAGAATGTCAGATCAGGAAACCTATAAAAAACAGACAACTTTTAATTTATATTTCTATAATTCTTATCTTTTTCTGTATCAAATACACCAAGTATTTTTTTATATGTTTTCTTCCAAAAATAGAGCAAGTTACGATAACAGACCACCTGTCTATCCAGCCATCAGCAGTGTCTACTGTTTTTAACTCTGTGTCATTCCAGATAATCCACTATGTAAAGTGCCTGCAAAATAAATGTGGGCATGACTTTAAACAAAATCTCCATTCTCAGATGGGGGATCTAGATCACACTGTTGGATACAGGAGCCTTAGGAATCAAGAAGACTTTGGGGAAAATGGGGTTGTCTCCCAGAAAATTTCCAAGGATGTTCTGACAATACAGAACAGGAATTAACTAGATATACAGCATCTATGGGGGAAATGCACACCTCTATGCAAGCTATACATACAGGGCAAACTAGAAATGAGAAACTGAGAATTGGAGAGAGAAGACAAATATAACTGTCTACTCAAAGCATGTTGGGGGTTAGTCTGGTACTGGTATGTATTCAAACGCTATTCAAATGTATTCAAATACTGGCCCGCAAGATCTGGTTACCCCTGACTAGGAGATCCTCACATACACCAAGTGCTGCTATACAAACCCCTCTCCCCAATAATTGGTTAATAAAAGGTTATACCCTGTGATTTGTCAGTAGAAAGAAAAAGGTGGGACTTGAGAATCAACTGAGGGGTCTCAGGAGAGACCAGAAGAAGAAAGGAAGACAAGAGGGCAGGGGGCCATCATGAGAGGTGGGTCATGAGAAACAGCAAGTAGCAAGGGATACATGGTTGGCATGTAAGTTAGAATAGCTCACAACTTGCTCAATTTAGGCTCGCAGCTTGTAAATAAAACACCAGAGCTACGTGTCTTTTCTACAGGCTAAGTAGATTAATTATTTTCACAAAGGAATAAGGAAGATTTTTTTTTCTGGGTACCTCAGTGTACACCTGAAATCCTGACACTCAGAATTGTAAGTTTGAGGCCAGCCAGAGCTAGACAGTAAGACTCTGTCTAAAAGTCAAATACAAGAGAGGTAGAATGTAAGAAAGGGAGAAGAGAAGGAAGGGATAGCGATCGAGGGAAGTGAGGGGTGTTTCTACATGTCTGCAGAGATTCACACATTGGCAGGGTGGAGTGGGGACTCACACTCAAAGACTGATACATTGAGACAGAGGGGAAAGCTGCCAGTACAACAAGACGATCTTTATGGAGAAAGGTCCTAAGCCCTGAAGTACTATGGTTTGGGGAGAAGGGGAAGGTCTCCTGGGGTGTGGTTGAAAGATGAACGTAGGGAAGTTAGGAGGTATTAATCTCTGAAATTACTGCATAAATTGGAGAAATCAAATTGCTATCTGTGCTTCCTCTCAGCGATGTATCCAAGGTAACAAGATGGGGATGTGGCACTTTTGACAGAACAGGATTGGCCATAGTGACATATATGGATAACAAAGGATTCAATAAAAGCCCAAACCTTAATGGAAGCCCAATCCCATAATAATCCATATATATCTGAAAGGTTCCTGTGGTCTAAGTGATCCAGACAGCCCGGAATTCACAAGGAAGTTACATCTCTGCTTAGTTCAATAAATCACAATACATTGAAACAAGGTAGATCCTCAAAGAGATGTGTGAAATCTACACAAAAACAATGAAAGTCATCAGATAAAATAAGACAAGAAATGTATTTTCTTAATCTAAAGGTTCTGATTTGTACTTATATCTAATATTTCTGATCTAGATGGGAGAAAGCTAAAAGGACCCTTGAATCCTTTGTCACTGTGATATGAAAATTGATTACATAATTATTTTAAGAAAACACACATTACATGCATAAACAGATCCTATTATAACCATTGTATATCATGTTAATAACATTTGCCTTTAAAAAATAGCCTTAAACAAAATTAATTTCCTTTATAATAATTGAAGCATGATATGGAAGATTATTCAGCTGCCTTCAAGATCTAGTGAGTCAGCTATATGTAGAGAAAATTGTTTTCATCAGTGATAATTTTTCTCTGGTTCTCTCTACTGATCTCTGTGCAATTCAGTCATAATACATAAACATCAAGTAAAATGATGTTCTTCTGACTATAAGTGATGACTGATCTATACCCAGGGCTCTAACTACCAAGGATTCTGTATAAACATTAGCAGAAGGGAACAGGTACTTTGCAAATGATTAGAGGTCATTGACTCCATCCATTCTTGCCCTTTCAACCAACCACAAACGAGAACATTCGTTCTTTCGTGAGAATATCCCCACAAGTGCAACAAGAACCTTATCCAAAACCTTAGCAAAGCCTGCCAGACTTATGAAGCAGAAGAGAATATCAACCATAGTCAGTTAGAACCACGAGAGTCAAAGTGTTGGGAGTTTTCCCTTGAACCAAGAGCACTGCCTTTAGGGTTAGCAGACAAAGAGGGATGAATCCCTACTGTATACACTTTCCTTAAGAATTGCCCGACTTCCTGTGCTTCAGCTTTGTACACAAAGCATAGATAGCCCTGAGCCTTACACAGTTTCCATGATGAGGGATGGTACTAACAGACAGAGAATGTCTAGGATGGGACTCCTACATTCTGACATTCCTCTTTCACAAAAAGTACTCTCTAATTATCCCATCTCACCAACGGCTCTCAGCGTTGACATCCTTGACCTCCCAAACTCATTATACTTGATAAAAAGGAAAATAAAGGTCCAGTCACTCTGACACAGGGTAGATGTTAAAGCAGAGAAGATATTTGATTCAACCAGCTCTACATTTCAAATGTTGAAGTAACTACTACCAAGGAATTCCTGTAAGTAGTTACTGCTAAAACACAGAGATCTGATGCCAGTTTTCTGTCAGAGAGGATCAGAGGTCTCTGCAGAAGAGAAGGAGCTTTACACCACTCCTGGGCTCTCAACTGGCCAGCTGGGGCTCGTTTGGGAGATAGAGCCACCTGCTTAATAAAGCAGCTGTGCTTACTGGCCTGGACATGTTTTAGATGGGCCGGACACTAGAGGTGTAAAGTGAACAGCACATCAAGGTAAGAAAGGCAACTGCTCACTTACACAGACAGGACAAATAATTACCCCAAAAAACTGAAGGCAGTTTAATCGAACTCAAAACTGAACTATTAAAAAACTGCTTTTCATTTTACACTAATTGCATTAAATCAGTATTTTTATTAATTTTCTTAGCCCCTTTTATTTTTGCTTCTCGCTGGCATTGTGTCAAAAGTCAAGAAAAAAGGAAAAGTACTTCCAGATGGCTGGCCTAAGCAAATTGGATGGAATTTTCCTTTAAATAAAATGGAAAATATATGCAATAGAAGCCCCACTGGATACCTCTCAACTCAAAATGACTACCGTCCGCATCTTAGAATTCACTAGCTGGTTGATGGCCTCACTGTATTTCAAAGAGTTTCCCCTGCTCATATAAGGCTCATATAATGTTCTGTGGTGCTAGACCTGGCATCGAGTCTTAGACGGAGCTGGAAGACCTTGATTGTGAAGCCTATTGTTGTATGACTTTCTTCTTTGGAACGTAATTGAGGAAGTTAAGCAAAAATAGCATGCCACTTCAAAGGCAACATTAAGTTGCACTTGAGCTCAGTAGAAGACACTACCTCAGAAGTAACAGAGGTTTTCTGTTCACTGATTCAGGTTCACACTTGGCAGCGTATGGTGTGCTGTTTAACAGGCTCCGGGGGCAAGGAAAGCAAATAAATGATAGAAAGTGGGGTCATCAGATTTTAAATTAATTCAAAATTTCCAGAGAAATTCTCTGGATGCCTCATATTCAAGGGTGGACTGTTTGCTCTGCTATTCCACTGTCCAGGTGATTCATACAGAGATATGTGTAGGTGCTGGGCACTGATGCTTTAGGCTCTAAGCAAATTTATTTCTGATTACAGACATCTCTAGTAGAGACCTCAACCTAATCCACCAACATAAGGCAACCCTTACTCATCCTAGCAGCAAGGTCCAGAGGCAGGGCACCTTCCACAAACCCTGGAGGCGATGTTACCAAGAGACATTCTCACTTCTATGGCAGCTCTCCTGTGCCCACTACTACTCCACAGTCAACACTAATGTCAAATGGTAATTCATCGAGCTCAAGATCTGGCCTTCACAGACGTCCGACAAGCCAAATGCGCATATCTTCATGTCCTATATCTTCTCTTGTCTTAATTTCAGAAGAACACTCAGATCAACGGCTCAAAACAGAGACTTACTTCTTCTCCACGAAGAGGTTTTGGTGTCTTGAAACAATTTTGTCTGTCACATATATGGGTGCAATAGCAGCTAGTAAGCACTGCTTGGGGGTGGTAAAAAATAGGATATGGCAGAAATTCCCATTCAAAATGAAATTATCTAATCAAAACTGTCAACAGAGCCAGGATTATAAATGCTACAACACACACACACACGCCCATGCACACACACATGCACACACAAACACAGAGAGAGATGCTCATGCACACACACACACACACACACATAAATGCATGCACACATACACACACACACGCCCACACACACACACACACACACACACACAAATAAACACTGTAGATAATATTGCAATATTTTGCTTTGTGAGAATGAAGGAAACTGGAGGGGCCAGATGCTCCTAGCACTAAAGATTTTCCTGGCAACTAAGATAAGAAGGCTAGCAGAGCCATTGAACAGCTTTATTACAGACACTGTCCCTCTTTATTCTTCTATGCATAAAATAAGAAAAGCCGAGCTTAGAGAGAATTAGAACATAACGTGGACAATTGTAGCATGCCACGGTTTTTACATTTTACCCAGAAGTTTCTGCAGAATATGTGAATGAATGTAATTCTTAGACAAAAGATATTAAAATAGCATTTTTAACATTATGTACTATAACTTCTAATTAAACATGTGACCTCACTCATTTTACATACAGAATATATTTACAATCTACTGATGCACATAATCTACATTGGTATGTTTTTAATTTCTTATATAAATCTATATCTTTAAGTTTGTGCATTTTTTAACTTCCACAGCCTCTAAGCCAATTGCTCCCTGGATCCACCTCTACTTTGCCAAGTAGGTATGAAGTATTAACCTCTGGTAGTTTGCAAACAAGATGGATCACAAAGGCTCTATTTATGGTTCTATAATCAGGCACTCTTCTTAAGGCACCCTCTCACGTCTATGCCATGTCTGTATACCCACACATCTTAGGTCTACGTCACCTTTGCCTCTCTACCATTCTGTGTGACAGCAGCTTGAGAACAGCCTCTAGCAAATGGCAGTGGACTGAATGGCCTAAACACACAAAATGTACTTCTCAAGTCCAGAGACTGAAAGGTCTCAGTACAAGGCCCAGGCAGATTCAAACTCATGCTGCCTAGTGTGAAGTTGGATATCTCTCCTTCCATCTTCACTTGGGAAAGAACAGATAGCCCACAGCACGCTGTCTTCTTGTACATGTGTTCCCACTATGGAAGTGCTACTCTCAGGATCAAGTCACAGATAAAAATATCCCACATCTCATCACACTGAGTCTAAGAATCCCAAAATCTGCACAGACATTTGATCCACCGTACTTCCTACATGCAGAATTAGGACTCAATATTTGTTTCCCAGGTGCCCAGTCTCAATAGCATAGTCATGAGGAGCCCTTCCCATGGGTCAGTTAAATCTCGGCTTTTCCCCAGCAATTCCTGTTAGCCTGCACATCTGATAACTGCTCCCCAGTTAACAGATATTAATTGTAGGTTCCCTACATGCAAGCTAGAACAAGAGCTATGATACACACACATGCTCACGCACATGCACACACACAAATACCCCAAAAAGGAAGAAAATTGTACTGAACCTGGCTTTGGTACTGATAAGGACACATCACTGTATATTAAGTTCCCACATATCATGGCCAGGGTGAGAACCATTAGTTCTGGAGGAAGGACAGAAGTGAGGGAGACTTACAATTACACTGATGAACATAGTAAGGACAAGCTGCAATTCCGAGTCCAGGGAAAAAACAGCACAGGGAATAAAAACCACTAGATGCTGACTGTCCTGTGGCTTCCCCTCACACATGCCTTAAAACCTGCTTTACCAGGTCACCCTCTTCTGATGGTTCAAACCTCCAGGACCTCAGATTGGCTCTCGTAGTGCTAATGGCAAAAACAAAAGAGGCTTCACCTCTCCCTGGGAGCATGCAGGCACACACAAGTGCGGTAATATTATAAATGACACCTAAGGTACTTTTGTTTATTCATCTGCGAAGCACTTCATTTTTCTTAAGAATCAAGGTCTGACAAGGGACTCAGCTTAGTGGAAATCAACATAGAACAGACCAAGCCAAACCAAGGTAATGTCAAATCAGAACAATGGTCATTCATCTGTGATGTCACAAAGAGAAAACTTATGTCTGGAGAAGACAGTTTGATATGTACCCCCAACATCCTGTTGGCACATCTGTAGCCAGACCGACAGCTGCAGCATCTGCTCAGGGGGGCCCTTGGTGGACATGTTGGTTCCAGATGCTGATAAATCATAAAGGGTCTTTGTAGCTAGGCCAAGGCATTTTGCTTCTCTGTGTTACTTGTTGAGACATATGCACACAAGATACCCCAGCAGGAGACACAGGAGATACACAGGAGCCCAGTAGAAACTCTACCAGGCCTGCTTCAGTCTACTGAGCCTCATGAGCACTGCCACTTCATAAGTTACAGCAGCAACATTGGTGAACACAGGAGCTACGGCCTGGGGTAATGTTAGAGTCAGTGTTCTTATTTACCCATTTCTTGAGTAAAACCTTGAGCATTCTCCATTGGAATTTATTTTAAAAACACTGTTCATCACCACCCATAATACACGAGAAGGGCTCACTGTGATACAGGAAGCATAATTGATTTGTGGAGGGTTACTCATGTGAAAGAAAGGGAAGTATCAGATATCATACATCAAATGCCTAAGAGAAGACTTGCAGGGTCTTAATCCTCAGAGCTGGCTTGATCTTCTAAGAAGGGAAAGTTCAAAAGAGAATGCCTGTTGTCAGAAACTTAATTCTCGACAGAGGAAGGGTTGGAGGAGAGTCGATACCTCTTGTAGAAATATCTCAAACCATTGGAAGAAATGGAGAGGCGACCTGGCAAGTTCACGTCTGTCTAGGTCTCTCTTCTGAGCCTGAAAATGGTTAGAGCCCAAAGCCCAGGTCTCCTAAGCCATAAAGTGTTTGCAACTTCACTACCTGTTTCGGGGTCATCTCTTGGAAATCACTTCATGCTCTACCACATAAGCCCCGTGCTTAAATTATGGAAGACACCTTTCTAGGTTTCCCCTAGGTTCGTGTAGTCACATACAAACGGGGCATACAGACTTAGGAGGAACTTGTTGGTAATAAGATAGTAAAATGGAACCATTTTCAGAAAGTCCATAGGGTCCTGCTTACGTTTTCTTCTAGAACTTTCATTGTTTCTGGTTTTAAAATGAGCTCTCTGATCGACCTGTAGCTAATTTTCATGCAGAGTAATAGACCTGGGTCTGATTTTATTCTTCTCCAAGAGGACACCCATGTTTCGAAGCATCATTTGGTTGATTCTGTCTTTTCTCCTGTGTGTGTATTTTGGCCTCTTTGTCAAACATCAGATGGTCCTAATTAAGAACATTCATGGTTGGGTCTTTTATATTATTCCATTGATGTACATGTCTGGTTTTATGCTAGTAATACAATGTTTTCATGAATACAGCTCTATGATATATTTTGAAATCTGGAATGGCAACCTCTCCAGTAGTATTTTTTGTGCTCAGGAATGTCTTGGCAGTCTGGGTTCTTTTATGGTCCCAATTAATTTGACATCTTTTTCTAGTTCTATAAAGAATTATATGGATAGTCTGATTGAGATTATATAGAATCTATAAATGGTTGTTGGTAGGATGGTCATTTTCACAATATTAATTGTACTGATCCATGACCATGGGATATCTCTCTAGTTCCTAGAGTCTTTCTTCAGAGCATTAAAGTCTTCATCGCAGAGGTCTCCCACTTCCTTGGTTAAGTTTATTCTAAGGTATGCTATTGTCTTTGAAGTGACTGTAAATGTTTTCCTATATAATAAAATAGATATCTCTCAAGGTTAAGGACAATGATTTTAACTAATATTTAAAGCAGTCTTGTAGCACACCTATTCTAATTTATTGATAGCCATTCAATATAAAAGGGTTGACATCAGGAGGCAGAAAAAAAACTGAACACAGGGCTATAAACATGTATGTTTGTGCATATGTACATATATATGTGTGTGTATATATATATGTGTGTGTTTATATATGTATACATATTTATACATGTATATACACATATATAGATACATATTACATACACACAGATATATTTTATATATATATATGTACACATACACACACCCTCACATGTTTCT
The DNA here is from genome assembly GCA_019843965.1 of Rhynchomys soricoides. Lineage (NCBI taxonomy): Eukaryota > Metazoa > Chordata > Mammalia > Rodentia > Muridae > Rhynchomys > Rhynchomys soricoides. The sequence goes on along the minus strand of JADRCH010000212.1, from coordinate 2,529,855 downwards.
CCTGGAATATCTCAATTTATAACATATTTATTCACATATACTAGTATTTTTATTTCTGTGATCAGAATGTTTAGACTTATTACTGCTAGATAACAGAATTTGATACATATCATGGGTATTATTTAAATGCTTTACCCCCCCAAAAATCTAAGGAACTCATATTGCCCTCAGTTACAGGACAGGATTTTAGTAGAATCCTGGCCAGTAGGTACTTTTGTTGTGTGTAACTTTCTGTGCTGGTTTTGAACAATTCAAAGAATGATCTGGAAGGTTGTAGATCCTGAAGGAGGGGAAGGTAACCATGCGTGTGAACAGGGATGCGTCTGCAGGGAACAAATGACTGTTTTCTAAGGAATAGAATGCTGTATGAATCTGCATGTCCTCCAGGCACAGGGCTCATGCTAATCTTCTCTGTGGTGTTCCAGCTTTAACATAGGAGCTGCCAAAGCCAGCACTGAGTCTATGTCCTTAAGAAGAGCTACACTACAACAATGCTTTTCTGCTAACAGGAAGGCACAATAGGATGCAATGTACCAGGAAATCCATCCTGTGATACAGCTCTCCTGGCTCCATAAAATTTCCAAATGATAAGTGCATGCTTTTAGTAGGCTGGCAAGAATGGGACCTGGATTTCTCTTTCTCTTCAATCTTCCCAAGCATCGTGGGCTGCTCCCACTTTTATTTTGCTGAATTTTCATTAGACTATTATTGATAGTATCAATAAAAAGGTATTCTGTGGTGTTTGTAAGGCCAAAGTAGGGGGGAAAAGTAAACTTTAAATGTATAATGAAACCCCCTTCCTTTCCCTGATTCCATTCCAAAGAATGAATTAACTCTAGAATTATACCATGAAGAGAAATCAAAGGGGATTCACTTTCTGTGTCTCATTGGCAGTGGAGAAGCCATTACACAAACCTTTGTCAGGGGAGACAAGTTCCATCTCCTTCATCTTTTCTTGGCTCTCATGGGCTCACTGGCTCCAGTGACCATCTCTCCCCATCATCCTTTCTTCCATGGGGTCACCATTACCAATGACTTCCACCACCTTCATCTTGCTTGTAGTTACCTTCAACACTTGTGGTTTGTGCATGCATTGTCTGAGACCTGAATGTCTCTATGCAGCCAAGACAGGGAAATACACACTTCCAAAATTCAGACTAACAGATACAGGACTGCTTCAGATAAACTCATCCACATGGATTTCTTGAGAGATGGTTTTCAATCCCTAGAGTATCAAACATTTAAAAGTATTTAAATATTTATTTTATTTTATATGCATGAAATGTTTTGTCTGCAAAAGTGACTTTTCACCACTGTGTGCTTGGTACCTACATAACTCAGGAAAAGGTGCTGGATACACTGAACTGCAATTTGATGGTTGTGAACCACTATGTGGGTGTTGAGAACTGAAACTGGACTCTTTGAAATAGCAAGAAATACTCTTAACCACTGTGCCATCTCTCCAGCCCTAAGTATCATGAATTTTTAAAGGAGATGTTCTATAATTTTTGAAGCCTAAATTCTGAAATTGTCTTTACCAATGGTGTTACCCTGTAAGGGTGAAATCCACTTCTTACTTCATTGTTTGTTTTACTGCTTGGTTTGCTATCATGTGTGTGTTTCTTTTCATTTGACACATGATTGAACACTGTCCATGTTATGGGATAGAGAGCCACGATACGATTCGTATAAATATTTATAATTGTCAAATCATGTTAATGAACATTTTCAATATTTTCTCAGTACTTTAATATTTATATTTATGTGCTTAGAATCTAGTTCTTTCTAAACTACGTAATGTTGTCATTCTTAGTTACCCCACAGGGTTGGAGAATACTAACTAGCCCTTACCAGCCACAACTACCATCTTCTTTCTACGGCTGTTGTTGGCTCTTCCTGGACTTCCCAGTCTATCTCCCCTTCCCCTAGTCATCACTATTGTAACTCTCTTTTTTGAGATCAACTTTCATTGATTTTGAGATGACTATTATCACAAAGGAAAGGATTTCATTATGTATTATAACTAAATAATAATCTGTTTTGCATTTTATGTATTTTCTTAATCCACTCATCTGCCACAGGATATCCCGATTGGTGCTATGTCTTGCTCTTCTGAACAGTACAGCAGTAAATAGATATGTAGTTACCTTTTGGATAAGCTGACTGACTTTCCTTAGACTGTATACAATGGATAGAGATTGCTGAATGAGGTCATAGTTCTCTTTCACCTTATTGAGACACATTCATACCATTCTCCACCCTAGAATTTACCTTCCCATAAACAATGTGGAAAGTGAGTATTTATTTTCTTACACTCATTGTCCATTTGTATATTTCCCTTTTGACAGTGTCTACTCTATCGTTTGTGTATGTGTAATCAGACTGTTCCTTCTGTTGTTGTCGAGGTTACTTTACAGAGTGTTTACTCAGTATTTTCTTCTAATGGTTCCATTATTTCAGACTTTACATGGAGATCTTTGGATCACTCTGAATTAATAGAACAGGGAAGAGATCGGGGGAACTAGTTTTACTTTTGTGTTTTTGGATTTTGGATATCCACTTTCCCCAGTAACACTAAGTGAAAAGACTATTGATCGCTGACTACATCATACAAATGAGGCATATCCTGATGCCAGAGTACTTCCCACGGATTCTGAAAGTTCACAGGCCATTACTTCTCATCACCCCGCCCTACACCCTACATTACAGTAAAGTACATCTGCCTCAGGGACTCAGTGGCCAGCACCAAGTATCGTTTTCACTAACAATGAGAAATGTAGGTCATTAGCTTTACAGTGAGAGAATGTATTGTTTCTTCTGTGATAGAAAATCAAAGTTCTACACGACTGATAAAACCCAGGCATCCTGACATCACCAGACTGATCTTCTTACAAAGGTGCTGACAATACAAGCAGGGTTAACTAAAATCCCTGTAAGAAAAACTCCTGGCCTCCTGCTTGCACTGCTATGTGCAGCATTTTATTAACAACACTGGACAAAACCCCCATCCCGTCATACGAAAGCCCTCATGGAGATGTACAGAGGCAGCTTATATGCTGTTATGCTGCTTCCAGAAAGGAGATCGTTGACCACACTCACAGCACGCATCGGGCCTCTCCAAGATACAGGATCCCTAGCAGGGGAGGAGGGACACAGAAAGTTAAAAAGCAGTATGCAGGGGCTTGGCAAATATCCCCATCTGTTCTTTCAGAGGACCATGGTTTAATCCCCAGCATCAACTTGGCAACTCACAACTTGCTGTAACCTCAGTTGAAGAACAGACGCCCTTTCCTGGCCTCTGTAGTCACCAGGCAGGATATAGCACATGGTCTTAAGGTTTCTATTGCTATGATAAAACACCATGACCAAAAGAAAGTGAGAGGGGAAAGAGATTTTTGTCTTACACTTCCACATCATAGTCTATCACAGATGGAAGTCTGGACAGGAACTCAAACAGGCTAGGAACCTGGAAGCAGGAGCTGATGCAGAGGCCATGGAAAAACATTACTACTGGCTGTTCTTCCATGGCTTGATAAGCCTATTTTCTTATAGAACCCAGGTCCAACTGCCTCAAGGTGGCCCCACCCACACTGAGCTGGGCCCTTCTTTAGCCATCACTAACGAAGACAATGTCCCCACAGGCTTGCCTACAATCTTATCTTTTTTTTTAGGTATATGGATTTATTGTTATTTGTACACATGCATTTAAAACAAATTATTTTCAGTTTAAACCATTGACCACTGAAAAAAATGTTCTTTACTGTAAAAGTTTAGTCTAACGTTATTTGACTATCTCATTCACACTTTTTAGTAATGTAATTCCAATAGCAACTACTGAATTTTGCAATTGCATTGATTCTTTTTTTTTATTTTCATATTTTATTTACATTTCAAATGTTTCCCCCATATTTCTGGAGACTGATCCACCAACTAAAGAATACACATGGAGGGACCCATAGTGCTGGCCACAAAGACTGCAGAGGAGGGTCTTGTTATCCGTCAGGGGGAGGAGAGGCCCTTGGGCCTGAGGGTGTTAGATCCCCCAGTATAGGAGAATGTCAAGGAGGGAAGACGAGAGTGGGGGGTGGGGTGGGGTGGGGAGGTGGGTTGGAGAATACCCCCATAGAGGCAGGGGGAGGGCGGAGGGAATGGGGAGGTTCCAAAGGGGAGATCTGGAACGGGGGAAACATTTGAAATACAATCCTATCTTATGGAGGCATTTTCTTCATTGAGGCCTCCTCCTCTCCAGGAACTCTAGCTTGTGTCAAATTGACATAAAGCATCCAGCACATGCTAAGACATATGTACAAGCAAAACAAATTTGCATATAATGTTTACATTGAAAATAATGTAAAAGAGCATCATGCAGCAAACACTGATGTGTGATAAAAGTGTAATTTGATAAGAGGTTAACTGAAAAAAACATTGAGGTCAGAGCATACCTGGGCCAGTGCCTCCCTAGACACAATGAGAGTTGATTAGTCAAGGGGGGATTGATGCTAACAGGAACTCACACTAGATACTGGATGTAAGAGCTTGTTCTGTCTCCCATAGCCAGAATAGGATCTAACAGTAAAACAGTAGAGGTTTCCACTACTAAGGCTTTTAGTGGCATCTCTCAAGAACACAATTACCTCTGGGGCTTTCTGTCACATTTGAGATCATTTCTGAAGAACCAAACTTCAAATAAAATGTTATCAAGAGTTTCCCCTACAGGTGTCAGTACCCTACTTATGTCTTCTAATTCTGACCAAAGCACACTGTTCTTCTACAGAGACTCCTGTTTGCGAGGTCAACAAGGCAGGGACCACAAATATGTACTTCAAAGTCCAATAATTTCACAACTGCCCACAATCACTTGGACTAAGTGCTTACTCCATCTGAAACGAACCCCTTCAAACCAAAAGTTAGCATGGCCCAGGAAGGATTTTTGTCTTTCTTTCCTAAATCTATACTTTCCCAGGGCTTTTCTGTGCCTGGTCATGGTCTACAATTTAGTTGTTTAAATTCAAGGTTGGTATGATGAGAGGGACCCTGCCAGCACTTGTGGTGGGCAGAGAAGTGAACTGCAAAGAGGTGAAGATGGAAACTCAGTGTAGATTGACTTCATCAACCTGGATCAAGACTTCAGGGAGTCTGCTGCCAGGCAGTTCATCGTCAGCATACTTAAAACACAGTACAATTTGGGGAAAGTCTTACGGTATAACACAATCCTCAGCAGACAATAAAGCATGAGTACATCGAACCTCAACTCAGTACGCATACCATTTCTTTCTAGAAGATGGGGTCTAGAGATAGGGTACCTGTATTAGCTTGAGGGCCGAGGAAAGTCTCTGGCCTGGTCTGAGTCATAAACATAGCATACAGGTCATTTAGATTATTAGCCACCTCCAGCCCTGGTTGTATAAGCTTGAAATGGACTGGCCCGGCAGGTAACACAGATCACCAGGCTGCCAATTCCCAGATTTCCTAATGGAAGAACAGCTTTTGTTTTATTTTATTTTACTTTTTGTTTTGTTTTCTACAACATTCCCTTTGAAAAGACAAGCCTGCATGCTTAACATTCCTGGGTTCTCTGGAGAAATGTGGGTACAAAGACCTCTGTGCTGTGTTCCCAACAATGCCCATGCTTTATTTTTCCATCTGCACTAAGGTAGAGTAACACAGATGCAATTTCTAAAAATATCAAGATCCACATTCTTCCAACTCCACTGAGACATTCACCCATCCACCACCCATGCCATAGAGAGTGGCCTATGGCAGACAGACTTCTCCTAGGTCTTCGAGCTTCGCTCCTTCTGCTTTATGGCTCAGTGACCTGGTGGTAACCATGCCAGTTTAAATAACAGATTGAAAATGCCAACAAATCCTGTCCAATCACCTTCTCCAAGCACATCTCAAAGCCACAGGAAACATAAGTTTCATGTCCTGTCTGACAAAGTCACTCATACTCTAATGGCTCTATTGGTCTTGTTTAGGTCATTGCCTCCTCATTCTCTACAAGGTGATTCAAGATTGCCTCTTATTCATGCTCTACCAGATGAATGAAGGTAGGCTACATCTCTTGCTTATTGCAATTGCCGTGATGCCCTAATGCATCCTAAGAGTCAGGAGTCCATCAGTGTCAGTCACTACCACATCCCCAATGGCTACAACAGACTCTTACTGAGTGTGCTCGCAAGACATCTGCTTAGGAAGGAGGGAGAATGAGACCTCTCACTATGAGTTTGCCTATAATTTCCAAGAAAGTGGTGAGCGGTTTACATCAATAACAGAAACTTGATTTCCGACCAGACATTAATTGCAATGCTTGCAAGTCCTTGGTGACCCTTATGTCCAGGAAGAGATGGGTCAGAAGCACCATTTGTTTATACAGATGTCTGTGCGTGTGGGATTTTTATGTGAAATCAACCAACAATCATATGTCTTACTGTATAATTATACAAGATAATTATACAGTAAGAGAAAGGTCCTAGCCTCAAAATATTTGCAAGCTAGAAAAAATAAAAAACTAAAATTCTATTTGTAGAAAATCTATAGCTGGCTTATTTATCAATAACAGTTAAAATAGGTGGGTTTAATAGTCTATGGTGGGGGTTTTTATATAATATTCTCCCAAGGGCATTCCCTTGAGAACTTTGGAAGTAAAAGCTGTGAAATACATGCTAGATTAAGAAACTCAATATTATGCACTAGGCTCACCCACCTTGGTCTTGGAATAATCTTGGCACATTTCATCTTTCTTTCTTTCTTTTTTTTTTAAGTATAGAATAGAGTTTATTCAGGGCATGGGGAGGGGAGTTAAGAGGGGAGTAGAGGCAGAGAAAGGCAGAGAGAGGGAGAGAGAGAGAATAGAGGAGTAGAGGCCAGCCATGAGCATGTGGAGAGAGGGGGAAGGGGAATGGAGAGGGAGAAGGGGCGAGGGAGGAAGAGCAGCACTTTTCTTAGCATCTGCACAGCTCTCCCCAGTCATCTCTGAACTGAGGATACCATTAGTTAGGATTAACAACATATGATTGTTGAGAAGACAAAACAATACATGTTGACCAGTTCGTCAGTGCTTGGAATGCTAGGAACACTAAAATGATCACGGCCATTTCTATGAATAACCTATCAGCATTGCACCACTTTAGAGTATAAAACTCTTAAATTCTTCAAGTTTGGATGCTGTTACTATTAAGAAACCTTGATTTATTTATCCACGTATATACATGTAAATACATGCATGTGAATAGACACATGAGATGCTCACAAGACAACCTGCAGGAACTGGTTCTCTCCTTCCACCAGGTTCTGAGGAAAGAGC
>JADRCH010000212.1:2505592-2522539 GCA_019843965.1 Rhynchomys soricoides | reverse complement strand
CCAAGATCAAAGATATCTTCACAAATTATGTACATCTCATTAAAAATGTTAGTTTTGGATGTATCTGACCATTTGGGATTTGCTCCAGAGAACAATTTGTTGTGAATAATCTACCACACAGAACAAACTCACACAGGACTCCTTATGAGAATGAACACAGACACTTACATATGACTGCAGCTAACTCAGCTGTCAACGTTCATATTTTATCTTTGGTACTATTAAGATATTCCAGAAGGCACTTCTAAGACCTTATTGGCATTTTCATATCTGAATTATAGCATAATATTAAAAGAATGCAACATAATACATAAAATAGAAGGTTAGTAGATAAAAGAAATTGATTCAAACACTATAGTGGCAGAGGGATGTTTTACTGTATCAATTGGTTTAAGAAGGAAGACATTCTAAAAGAAATACAGACAGGTAATGGCTAATTGGGTTTGAAAGTAATAAAGAATAAGAATTGAAGAGCTAGCAGGCATGGTATCAAGTGACTATAATCTCTGCCCTGAGGAAGCTGAGGCAGCAAGTTTGCAGCAAGTTCAAAGCTAGTCTTAACATGGACTAGGTACCAAGCCTTGCCTTCCCCTGCCCCAATTCGCCCAAAATAGACGTGTCCTCCTGAATACATGCTACCATGATGACAACAACTCAGATGAGCACTCATAAAGGACGTGTGTGCCTTTCTGCCTCACTGATGCTTTGTTTCTAATGGATATTGTAAGCTAGACTGCCAGACACATCACATTTGTGTATCACTACTATAGACACAACTGGCAACATGGTCCTGAAAATGGCTCCTGAAATCAGCCATGGTTCACGAATGGCTGATCAGCAAGAGGGTGGCTGTAAAAAATGCTATATATATTTTTATACACCCATATGCAAATGTGTACATGTGCACAAAGCCAATGAGCACCACTTATTTAATAGATACTGTACAGTGCTGATTGTTCTACAGAAGTTTATTAAATAATGTGCCAGGAGTTCATAAATGAACTACTTAGGTGAGTTTTACTAACCAGGTTTAGTCACTGATTTAAGCATGCATCCAAATAGATTTGCTATCTCTATACATTAAGGTTACTTAATGTATAGAGATAGCACACACAGGTGTGTGTGTGTGTAAATATATATTTTTGCCTATAAGTATAGCTATTATAACAGCTCATCTACCCATTGACCTATCTATTAATATCTACCTATAGTTGACCTCAGAAAGTGTTTGGCTCTAAACATCATGTGCTCACCCTTCACATCAATATTGTTCTCTGGACATGTACATCCAGATAACTGTGTTACAGGAAAAAAAGTTCTGAGCTGCCTCACCCTATGACCTGGCAACCATGCCGTCCTGGGCTATTTTTGTGTTTAACAACATAGACACCTTGAAGATGACACTGATAAAGCTCTGCTGTGACACTGATAGTGGCCTAAGCACTTGATTTATGAAATGTTAAACTCCAGGATGGAACTGCTACCTGACCCTCCAGTACAGGGGAGGACCACAGGCTATGTATATCCTACGCCTCAGCTCCATTTCATTCCCCTTCAGAATGAATAGCCAGCCTATGCACAGAGCTCTAGGACCAATATCCCAGTACCAGGGAAACTGAAGCAGGAAGGTGATGAGTCTGAGGACAGCCTGGAATAGAGAAAGCATCCTACTCCAGAACAAAACAACATTCATTAAAACAAGTAAGACAAAGATTTAGGAAGGATAGGATGGAGAAGGGTGGTCACTCACGTGGGGAAACCTCAAAGACCAGTCAGAAAGACAGCAGAGTGCAACAATGTATACACAAGCCTGAGATGCAAACCTAACTAATTAATTATTGAGAGATCACATAATAAACATATCACATGAATGGGAACACACTCGGGGGTCTAAGAGAGCACATTTTATCACACATCAAATCATTAGGTAAGCTAAACATCATAAAATTTTATCATAGTAACTTCATTAAATAACACACATGGCATAGTCCAGCACCTGATGCATGTCACCGTGCCCAATACTGAAGAGATGAACACAACCATGGACCAAGTACTTTGAAAAGAATGAAACAGATGAAGACACAAAGTCTGACAGGAGCTGCAACTTTATAAAACTGTACAAGCAGAATGAAGAGGATGGGGTGTTACTGGATTCATCTGGGCATACAAAGAGGAAAAGCCCATGGGGGGCTGGGGGGTTGAGAACTACGGATTGGTGAACAAGCAAATAGCCACCTGCTAGATAACAGTTGGGAAAGCACAGCAAATGTGCTAACTAGTGGAGATTCAGGAAGAGCCCTGTTCTTCCTGTTTCACACAAGCTAACAGATGTCCAACTGTGCACGACCAAATTAGAAACATGTCTTTATCCATCAGCTTGGTAAACCTCCCAAATGCATCAGTCAGCCATTTTTCAATGAATCAATTTATACATTAAATAATTATTGGCAGCCAATTATGTTTTAAGAAGGTCATTCTCACCCACCAAAGGATGGAGCAATGTGTAACAAAAATATGCAAACACCTTTCCTTAGTGGAGCTTACATTGAGGGAGACCAGAAAGTAGACTAGCATAAAACGATATATTGAATATATCAGAGACTGCTAAATACTTTGGGGGAAAAATAAGTCAACAAAGGAAAATGGTGAGATTGTTTTAAAGTTAGTTTAAATACTTTGGGGGAAAAATAAGTCAACAAAGGAAAATAGTGAGATTGTTTTAAAGTTAGTAACTTACTCAAGAGTAACACCAAGGAATTATGATTAAGAAAACCTAGAGTAGGAGATGTCACTCAGCAGTCTAATTGATATTCAAATAGAGTACCACAGCCAACAGAAGGGAGTTTGTAATGAGCCAGTAGCCACATCACACTACAGAAAGAAAATAAGATGGAACCAGCAATGAGAAAAAGGGTAAGGGATGAAGGGGCGGGGCTTCGCAGCAATGAGGGTGTTTTCACCCAAATGAAACCAGAGCCATTAGAGGACCCTGAGCAGAGAGCTGCAGAGACAACTAGGAGACAAAGAGGAGGTAGGGAAACTGAGCAGAGGCTGGAAAAGCAGCAAAAGAGGTGGGGAGGTCATGAGAAATCTACTCACATCACTAAGAAAAAGATCCTCAGAGGAGTAAAGGAGAGAGTAGCAATGAAAATGCTGAAAAGTAGTAGATTTTAGCTCTGGGCATTAATGATGAGATTTATTGATAGCTTTCATATAGTACAGGAGGCAAAGAGCAGAACCAAGCATTATTGCAATCTCAGAACCTTTGCAACCAGAAAAATGGACTTGCCTTCAGTATAATGGAAAAGACAGAACAAGGACAATAAGAAGAAACTCAGGTTTAGCATGCTATTCAAAACCACAATTTGATACTCGATCTGAGAGCAGACAGGTAATTAAATGGACAGTTCTGAAGTATAGGATTGCCAGTCCTGGCAAGGGTAGACATTCGTGTTTAAATGGTACTGTATTAATAGACTCAATTAGACACAGAAGCAATGAGAACCATGGAGCCAGTCACCGAAGCACACAGGACTCCCATGGCTGAGAGGATGGCAGAGAGGCGAGGCTGAGACACAGTGAGCAGAGATGAGGGATTAAGGACAGAGCAGTTAGTGGTTGTCTGGGAAGGGAGTGAGTGGCACTGCCATTGGAAAGTTTCTCTTGCTCCAGTAAGTGATCTCTCACCCGTGATCAGGCAGGAAACTCTAAAAACCTCAGAGGGTCCACACAGAAAAATAAGGCTTACAAGTAGAAGGGAGACTCGCTGGAAAGGATTCTAGTGGGAGAGAAGGAAAAGAGTGGGAATGGAAATAGAAGCAACTAAAACCCACGCCATTCACGTATGAAACTGGCAAACAATGAATGAGGTTCTTAAGCAGATGGGAAATCTAGGAGAGAAGAGGCATCGAGGGCACAAATACTGCTGACTACCGAGCGTGGAGCCAACTGAACTTCAACTGACAAATTTAACAGCGTGCCAGTTTGGGCCTCTCAACAAGAAGGTGCTTGCGGAAGAGTAAAGCGTGGGCACCCAGGGAGCTAGAGAGAAGGCAAGTCCTAGAAACACATGGAGCAAGCGCTGTTAAGAATCTTTTCCTGCAGAAAACAGGGGATAAATGGGTCGTCGCTATACCCGAAATTAGGATTCACAGATCAGTGCTTATGGCCATAGATATTTCCAGTCTTATTAGAAAAATAATGGGGGGGGGGGAGAGTAATAAAAGCCAATGACCTCCAAAGAAAGGGGAGACCTGGTAAATGATAGAGGCAAATGAACAAACACAGCTCAGTCACGCTTGGGTCATGGCCTCGACCAGAATAAACCAGAGTAGTCATCAAGTGGGCTGCTGGGATTACACAACTCAGTGGGTGCCTGCCTTTTAACTATGCCTGGAGCAGGGAACCTTCGGCCATGGAAAGGAGAAACCATGGTCGTAAGGAGCAATGTGGCCTCTGGGTTAAGAACAGAATGGTCACTCAAATTATGTTTATTTAAAAAAAAAAAAGTCTAAAATCTTTTTAGACTGCAAATGCCTTAGATCTGCCTCCCTTATTCCTTAGCAATGAAATATAAGAGCTAAATATTCCTGGACACTGCTTTATGAAATCACAGAGGCGTTTACTTCCCAGATTCGCCTGACCATCTTTCCGACTGTTGCTTTTTCTGTTTTGGCTTCCCCAGCATGATCTTTGTCCAGGCTTTAAGCAAAAGCAAATGAGGTGAAATGACAACCCTTTGTAGTTGGACTGACAGAGACACAAACACACAAAGCCACATGGAAGTGCTGGATGGGCATGAGCTGTTAAAGACTGCACCCCTGCAGCAAAGAGGCTTCTACAATTTTCTGATGTGGAGACAGCGTAGGAAATTCCCAAGGGCCATGAAATCCAAACACCCAAACACAGGCACTTGTCCCCTTGGGGATATTCTGTCAAAGGATCCTACACACAGTTCAAATGAGAAGGCAGTGCCCTCTCAGACACATGAAAACCTTCAAATCCCAGCAATTAACCCCATACACATCTGCCTCACTAATGTGTGCCTGATAATAAACAGCACATACACACCCCAGCCTGCTTGCCTTGAGCAGTGAGTGCATCATGGATGGAAAATGGATAGTGGGCTTCACCACACATCTGTGACGATTCACAAATGTTTAGTGCAGCCATGAAGCGGGTGACCTCCAGGCTGAGAGCATGCTTGCCAGGCACTCACATAAACAAAAGAAGAAGAAGGCTACAACCCCAAACAGAAGAGAGCAGAGTGGGAGGCCAGGCTCACTGGTACGCGGATGGGAATTCTGGTGCATTCTAACGTGGATAATGAGAGCAGACAACTCTCCCACTAGTGAACTTTTGTAGCACAGAGTGAAATGCATGTGATTAACCAACAGGTCTGCGCAGGCCTCTCTGGATCACATCACAGAGATTTTCCACTAGATGGACACACAAAAGAACAGGCATAATAAGAAGTGACATTATTCAGAATGGCAGGCTAAATCTTTACCCCTAAAATATGATCATTCAGCATGTGTAAGCGAGCAACGTACCATATCCCAGCAATGCACATACAAACACCATGAAATAAAACCCTGACTTGGGCAAGGGCATCAAAAGGAAGACTCCCTGCAGGGCAGCAAATTATTTGAGTATTTACTTTCTTCGTATAGTGCTCCCTCTAGTATAAGCAAGTCATCACCTATTTCATTGCTAGTAAACCTATATCCTTTCAATTATATTCAAGAAACAGCAAAAGAGATAAGAACGCTGAGCTGTAGTCCCCTTAGAGATTCAGCCTCCTGGGAGCACAAGGATATGTGTCCAAAGCATCACCTCAAGTCCACCACTGATTGACAATGTAAATGAGTAAATGAACCAGATTGCGGACATCAGCATCACATCTGAGTTTCACAACTTCATCTCAGAGCTTTATACATACCACATAAACACTGGGGGAAGTTATACACAAGACAGGCACAAGAAACAAAACTGCTAGAACAACTTAATCCTGATTGAAACATATATATGCATGCATCAAATGCCGCAGTGAAACATGTCACGTACCATTAAAGCTTGCCAACAAAACTTAAAACTGATGCCCAACATCATGTATATTTATAAATATTTACTTTATGCTTACATTTACAATTTCTCAATGATAGGTAAGGATTGCAGAACACCCCAAAGTGCAGAAGTTACTCTTCTTCTGAACAAAAAGGACTTACAAAAAACTAAAGGAATTTCAGCAGCCTGGCTGGTAATGTGGATCTCCACCATAAGACAAAGGAAAGCAAAACTCAAGCCTTTCCTACCTGCATAGGTATTTGGGTGCCTGCATATTCTTTGATACTGAAATTGGAGATTGATTTTTCTTAATAAAGAAGAGAAGGTCTAAAGAGATGGATGAGCAGTTAAGAGTTAAGAGCTCATGTGAAGGGCTCAAGTTCAGTTACCAGCACCTGTGCTGGGCAGCTCACAACCACCTGTAGGTCCATCTCCAGGGGATCCAACATCTCTGGCCTCTGTAGGCACCAATTCTCACGTATACACACATACACACAAACCCACACAAATACACAAAATTTAAAAGAATACAATAGAATCATTTAAAAATAAGATGAGCTGGATAAGACTAGGAGAACAACATTAAAAGCATCATTTAAGTAGCTGCCTCTTGAATCAAAGCACGAAAATCTTTAATTACATTAGAAAAAAGTAAAACCAAATCTTAAATGTCTAAGCAATGACTAAAGAAACTATAAGGAAAAAATTGATATCATTATAATAAACTTTACATTTAAAATGATAAAGCTAATGAGAAAAAAATAGGAAAAGCCATTAGTATATGTGCTGCGGGAAATATTAAAAAAGGGAATGCTGGCACCGGTCGGCCACGAGAGCTCCCACCAGGTGATTATACTCATGCAGTCTCTCAGCCTGCCAACTCTCTGGCTGGGTGGGATGGGGGTGGAGGATTCTGCTCACTACCACGAAACACTCAACACACCACGCAAGTCAGTCATCTCAACACCCAATTACTCAGTAGAATTAAAACTCTTAAGCTTATAGTTAACCAAACAGATTTATGTGTTAATAAAATCACAATTTACAAGATGCCAATACAATAATTTCAGAGCCAACTGATAATGATAAAAGCTGCCCACTTAGATTAGAAAAATTATCCCAATATTCTAACCTTTAGGATATCAAAACTGGCTGTGACTGGTAACCGCCCTGCTGGCTCACATCAGCTGCCATTTTTCTCCTTTTTTTCTCCCCTGAGATGCTGTCTCTGCAACTCTTAGCTCCATTCCCCTTTTTGCTGTCCAAACACAGGCCTTCTCTGCACTAATGTAATTGGACTAATGTAAATCCTGCGACATGTATGATTTTAAAAAGTTAAACTATCAAAAAGAATGAAGAAATGACAATGAGTTAATATCCTTAAAACGTTAGTTACAAAAATTTCTCACAAAACATTCTTACTAACTAGACATATCCATGAGTATCTCTTCACACGTGCTTGTTTCCAGCCTCCATCCTAAAGCAGCAGCTAATTACCACTTGAATAACATCAACAAAACGAGAAACAATAAAAAATTATAAAAAAGGGAATGAGTGTCATCATACTGAAACAATTATTAAGTGATGCTACCCAGCGGGAGTGATGTTTTTATCAAAACAAACTCTCTAGCACATTGTTCATAAGGGGTAATTATCTGTTAACACTTTTAAAAGCCAACTGACAGTCTAAGACCCTTATTTTGAAATACTAAATCAGCTACAGTTATTCTTCCTAATGAATCAACCCTCAGTTAGATGAAGGCTCTGTGTTGATGGTTAGGGCTTGTGCAACACTGCTTATGCACCAAATATCTCTGCTTCACAAATACAATGACAATGTTGCCTACAAAAGCTGGGACAAGACAAGCCAGGGGTGGGAAGTCTGGACCAACACCTCTGTCCATGATCACTTCAGTACAAACACATTCAACCAAAGACAGAGGCGTTACATGGTAGAACAGTATTTAGACATTAAAATTAGGTTTCTTAACAATCTGTCATACTATGAAGCATGAGGAGCATACCAAGTGCAAAGTCTCAATCAAGCCTGTATCCTTCTGCTGCTTTAATGCCACAAATAGCTCATAGAAGACATACCAATGGAAATCACATTAAATACTAGCAGTAGTTAACTTCATGCAGGCATTACTGAAATATGTTCTTTTTAAGCATATATTCCATAGTCACCATTTGCTATATGCAAATAATTTTATCATTTTAATTGCAATTATCTGTAAAATATAAATGCTTTTGGTGTTTGAAAGATGGCTCAGTGGATAAAGTCACTTCCTTCCATGCCTCACAATCTTGTCTCAATTCCCAGGACCCAGGTGGTAGAGAGAGAGAAAAGTGACTCCTGCAAGTTGTCCTCTGAATTCCATGCAGGGACTATATCACATATACATATACACACACACCCCATACACACTCACACACGCTCACACACTCACATACAAGACAAATAAATATATACGTATTATAAAAGTATTCTTAAGAATACAAATTCCTCAACTGTAAACATATCATATTCAAAATACGATGTGTAGTCTTGCAGACATCACTAGGTACATAAACTGTATACGGAGATGACATGGGTATAAACACATTTCAAGATAAATACAATAGCAACTTGCAATTTATTTTTCTCAGTTAATTAGATGTCATGGACAGCATTTTTATTTCTATAGAATTTCAATGGTATGCCACTGTTACTAAAGAGCACATTTCCCATGGGTGGAGTAAGAATCCAGGAATGAGGAGCTCCTTAGCAAAGGCACGTACACAAAAGTTATGTTCTATCAGGGTCCAAGAATGAGTGAACTTGACTTAATTCCTCAAAGAAGCAGAGTAACTGGGCTTCCAGTAACATACAACAGCCAAATACTCACTAAGGTACCCTTCTAAAAGAAAACATAGTACTTTAAAATCATTCCTTTAGTTTTTGAGATTGCAATACAATTACAGGCCTTTACTCCCCACAAGCCGTCCTAAGTACCCCATTGCTTTCTTTCAAATTCATGGCCTCGTTTTTTCATTTATTGTCATTATACACAAATATGTGTGTATTCCAAATACATAAACATAACCTACTCAGTTTGTATCAGCTTACTTGTATGTATGTATAGTCAAAAAAGGAAGAAGCCAGGCAAAACAACAACAAAAAGAAAACCACCTATTTGGATGCAAGTGTATAGCGTTGCCAGGTTATTTCTTGCTCTAAAATATATGAGTCCTGTAGACACCTACTTTTGCTCTTAGTAAAATAAGTACAGTTAATAGCTCAACATTTTGTTCAACCTAGTTATTTGACAGCCAAAAATAACTGCACACTGCTCCTACGTGTATGTGTAGCAGTGTGAACAGAGTCTGGGACTGAAAAGGCACAAACACTTATAATTAGGAAATGCTACTGAGCTTGCTTTGTAAATGAGCCACGCATGCCAGGTGTGGAACAACGCATGCCAAGGGAAAAGTGTTCCTCGGGTTTTACTTTAAACAGATACAGTTCCGATACCAAACTTTAGCCTAACACATTTGGGGCATGTAGACTTATCAAGGGATGGAGCCCCGGATGCGTTTATTCCCAGGTTTTCCAGGCACAGTTGAGACTTCATTAAAATTTGTGATAGGATTCTACTTACCCATGCTAAATTTTGTTAGAAGACTTAATGGCTACTGATATATTCTCATCCTCTCTGTGATGAAATCTTTAAGTACTCCAGAGAACACATAGATCAAAGCTCAGCAAAAGAGCCTTGGGGGACCACATCCAGCCTCTCTCCTACCTCTGTAAATAAAGATTTACTGGAACAAGGTCAGACCCATTCATTTACATATTGCCTGTGGCTACTGTCACACTGCAGTGGCAGAGATGAGGTGACATAGCAGAGAATCTAACGCCTGTAGACACTAACGTGTTTTTCCCTACCTCCTCAAAAGAGCACTTTGTCAATTTCTGATTGACAAATCAATTGCTTGGAAAAGCAATTCCTTACTACTTGTTGAGTACTTTTCTTTAAGAGGCTTGGAATATTCAGAATGGAAAAAAATAATAGCGCATGCCTGTCCTTATTCCAGAATGACATGTCCAATGCTCTAAGTTGGCGTCTGGGCTTGGGTTGGGAGTCCTGAGTCCAATTCTGAGTCTGCTCCTGCCTGGGTAGGTAAATTACTGACTCTTTCTGGGACTCAGTTTACTCATCTTTAAGGATCATGAAAGCACCTACTTCAAAGATTGGAAGCAAGAATTAGATGTCTTTTCCTCAGCACGGAGCCTGGTAACCCCCACAACCTGTGTGAGCTAATAACATCCTCCTATAATGAACGGGCCATGGTCCACCCAAATTACAGCTACCTGACTCCTCAATATCCCTGGGGCTCTTTCCAGCTCTCTGGCTTTGTGATTCTCCATGGAGGAGGGATTGAGATGCCCTGGTACTGGAGTTAGTTGTACTTAGATACCTTGTTAACCTGAATTTATGTGAGCTACAGAGAGACACAAAATGTAGCCTAGGCTTGTCCTGTGAAATGGAAGGATCGGACAGGATAGTCAGTGTCAGCCAAGCTCTTCTGCATACCTAGAAACTGAACTCTTACAATCCATTTAGTAGAGATCAGGATGTAAAACAACGGAGCATTGGCAATATTGTCAAACAACTGTGACAGTCAAAAGTACACAGAATGTATATATGGCTGTCATTGGCATTTTTTTTTTTTAAATTGGAAAGTATAAAATAAGTTGCCTACAACGAGACTTAGTTGTGTTGAGAAGTAATTTAATAAAGTAGAATGTTCCCAGTGTCTCGTTTATGAAGGATAGATCCTTGTCTCTCCCTGTCTCTGTCCCTGTCCATCCCCCTCCCCCTCCCCCTCCCCCTCCCCCCTCTCCTTCTCCTTTTCACTCTCCCTTGTCCCTTTCATTCTCTCTCTCCCTCCCCTCCCTCTTTCCCTCTCTATCCTTCTCCCTCCCTATGTCCCTCTCTCCCTCTTCCTCTCTTCTTTCCTCCCCCTCTCCCTCTCCCACTGCACCTCCATTCCCTTCCCTTCCTCTTCTAGTCCTCCTAAAAGTGGGCACAGGTTTCACACGAGAGGTTACCCCCGAGTCTGAGACACCTAAGATGGGTTCCCACAAATGTAGGATGTTGAGCTGGACTTTAGATGTCTCAACAAGCAGGACTGCTAATAGGAGGCTGAGCTATGGAAGGCAAGATGCTGGTCTCTATGCTACCAGATGAAGCATATCCCTGCGGTACATCATGGGCATTCGTGGCCATTTACAGAAGGTTCAGGACACCTTAGGAAGTCCCATGGTAAGAAAGTGCAATGACAGGTGAGCACACCACAAAATAAGCCAGGATACAGAACAGACACAAAGCTGAAATCTGCTAGGCAGTCACACTGTGACTAGGAGCTACCATGAGTCACCAGTTCTCTTCCTGTTCCAGAGGTTCCCCAGGGATTTTACAGTACACTCAGGTCCAAATAGCATTACCTTTAAAAAAAGTTCTTTTTTCTGAAAGCTGTCATTTACTGCCATTTTTAACAGAAGAGACATCTAGTCTAAATGTGTAGCTCTCTCTCTGGGTCTCAGCACCTCCCACTCTGGCAACTCACTTACCGAGGAGAGAGAGGGCAGAGACGTGTGGCCTCCGTCATGAATCACACTGAACTGTACAGCCACATGGGCACACAAGCCCAGTTGTCACACACCGGTCCTTCAACAAAGAAAGAGAGATCCAGTTAGTATATATTGAAAATCACGGCAGTCTTTGCTTATAAATACTAGAAAGTTCCATCAATGCCCTGTAATTCCAGTAAAAGCATCCTTAGCAATGCTGGAGAGAGCGGCACAGGATGGCTACAATATGAGATATGAGAGACCTAGCATTATAGACACTGCTGGGTTTATTTCTTAAAAAGGATAAACTTTTTTAAAAAATGCTGATGGTTTTCTTCCAAGACTTAATTTAGTTTGAATTATTTGCCTGGGAGGAAGGGTCTATGCAAGTAAGTGTGGGCACCCACAGAGGCTAGAGGCTGCAGATTCCCTGGAGCTGGAGTTATAGGCTCTTGTGAGCTTCCTGATATGTGAGCCATGAACCAAATGCAGGCCATCTGCAAGAGCAGTGCACTCCCTTAACTGCTGAGCTGTTTCTCCAGGCTGAGAAAATAAAAATTTTAGTGCTGTTCAACATGTGAAAAAAATCTCATGAAACAGCCAAAGAGGTCAGTATTTCAAATTCACTGGGATCACCTTTAAAAGTTTGAAAATAAAGAGGTGCTCATTTCAATGGCTCCTCCACTGCATAGCTTATGCAAAACTACCCAGAATAAAGGGTTGCACAGAGGTTTTAAGAGTATGTACAGTATAAACTACCCCTGAATTGAGTTTGCACTGTCACGTGTCCCTGTCCTTCCCACACAATTATAAGATTTAATAAGAAAAGTTTTCCAGTAGCACAAAATAAATTTACTCTACCAAAAGCCAGAAAACTTATTGTATTTCCTCATAAATTTATTCTATTAAAGCAGGAAAGCCAGGTTGTAATGTCAAACATGTACACAAGAGCTTGAAGTAGGTGATTCCCTACTTGTTATCTGTGCAATGATGTGTTGGAGTGAAGGACTCAGTTAAGTGAAGGACACTTGTTATGTCGAGTGCTGAACACCAGCTCACATCCTTCTGTTCTCCTTGTCCACCGTGCCTCTCTTTCTCCTCTTCTCTCAGTGGTTTCTGGCTATTGTACATGTGAAGCACACGGATGTCCTCATTCCTCACCCACACAATAGAGAGCAGCTGTAGATGTTGATGAGAAAATGAGAAGGCCTTCCAGAACATTCCGGCAACTCTTCCACTCAATGAGCCCCATGTGGCACATGTCAGTGATGATCAAAAGCCAATCAGCTGAAAGCCAACCTCCATTAAATAACCCAAAGTTTAATACAAGTCGTGGAAGTTGTAGATTACAAAAATGCAATCTGCTGAAATGCCTCTAGGGGTGTCCTGGATTTCGGGGACACATTGACATTGATTCCAGAAGGCTTCCGGCTTCTAAAAGACCCCGACGGAGCATACGGAGAATTTGAGGGAAGCAAAGAAGTGACTGACAGGGAGGGGCGTGTGGAAGTGCTGACCACGAAAGACTTCCAAGCAGGCCAGGTGCAGCTCTGCCCTGCAGCATTGCCAACTCTAAGGTCTCGGTAGGGTCTTCATGGCCTGTGACATCATCCTTTGGAAGGGATAAAGTACAGATGCAACTCTCTGAGGCCAAAAGAAGGGTCACAGAGCTTTTCCAAAGGTAAAGATGAATGCTCAGCCCAGGAAAATAATGCAAAACACTCCAGTCCTTTCTATCTATCTTTCTTTCTCTCGTCACCAACATTTCCTATGGGTGTGGCAACAGAATGTTGAGTAGGGGTATATTAAACAGCACATGTGAATACAGGAGCTGATTCTCTTGAACCCTACAATATGCTTTATAACAACTAGATCTATAATTCTCTCACATTTGCTTGCTTAGATCATAGTCCAGGTGTGAAAAATAGAATTGGACAGATCCACGGGTACCCATTATGGCTCTGGCTGTCTACTAGTGCCAACACGTACGATTTTAAATTAAAAATGGACAATGGCCCTCCTGTCCAGAGGTCAGAGATAAGTTGATGTAGAACTTCACTGGACACATACAAAGCATTTTCTTAATTGACAAAGAAGGTGAGGCCAAAAAGAACACGTTAAGAGTGGAAGACTGGTTGTAGAAGCCATACACCAGATAGCTAAGCTAGCAATATCAACCGTCTCCTGAAGCTCCACAATTATCCAACCAGGCCTTGAGCCACTTGGGGAACAGCTGAAAGGCACATAACATGGATGAGACTGCAGCATCTGTGGTAGGATGCCATGCTCTTAGCAGAAGCCAAGTTACAGGAACATTCCTGCAGATGGAGAAGCCTAGCTTGCTCACAGGATTTGGCTACAGTGAAGACATAAGCCAGCAGATATATAAGTAACAGATCATTCAAAGGTATTCTAGAAAACTGAAGAGAGTCCAAAGGAATGAGGTTATACTAACCCAGAAGCATGCCCACCTGATTTAGTGACATCAGTTTCCCCATTTGTCCAATGGCCCACTGACGTCACTCTTTTCTCTTTCTACATGGTATCAACCTTGATCGGAACAACCTCTGAAGTTTACAGAACTACTATGGGGAAAAGATCTGTCTCCAGGAGTATAAGTGCAGAATCATCATAGAACTCGTGTGAATACACAAATAATTTTCCCCAGAAGTTTCATCCCATAACTACCTCCATGGGTTCTTAAAAATGGCTCCATGTGGAAAAGACAGTGTGAAACGTGAGCATCAATTACAGCTTGCTAAGTGCCCATCAGTGTCTGGCTTTGAACATACATATGCTTTATTCTCTCTGATCACTCTACTCAGCAGGAGGTGTATGGACTCATTAACTCTTGTCAAGACTTGCTAAGCAGCAGACTTGACAAATACCAAAAATAAATTCACATTTTAGGCACAGTTTAACTTGGCATTTCCCGAAAACTAAAGTCACACTGGAAATTAAATGAATATAGAAAGACTTCCTATCTAGTGTTATAGTGTCTAAAAAAGAGCTTACCAGATAAAAGTTTAAGAAAACTATAAATGGCCAGTGGTAATGTCTTGGCATCAGTGTATAGATCCCATACAAGAACCACACATAGCACATCCAGATGAAAATGTACAGGAAGGAGCTAGAACACAAATCAGGCAGGAGCTATGCTCCAAGGAAACCACACAAGACATGGTGTGATGCTTCTGTTGCAGAATTCAATAAATACCATAAAACTGTGAGGGGAGCAGAGAGAGACATTATCTGCAGATAAAATAGTTAAGAAAACCTGCCCAGGGGGAAATGCCAGGTAGCATATGCTTTGATGGACGAGTGAGAGGAGAGTAGACTATGACAAGAGGTGATGAAGTATGTCCAACTGATAAATTACAAGTGGAGCAAATAGCAAAGCCATCAGCAGTGCCTGAGGATTATCAGCAGTAAGTGAAGTACCATATTAGTCAACACACACTTAGCTGGAACATGAGCGTCTGGTACCATCATTTGTGCTTGGTGTATTGATTGAACTCCTGCCCAAGGCCACCACAGAAAGGACTCCATAAGAATACTCAAGAAGTGGACATGGTTAAAAGAAAGCAACTCTGCTAAGGGGGAAATGGGCCCAAGGAGAACTCAGGACCACAGGCATAAAGATGGTCTTTTTATCACGTATCATTGGAAATATGAAAAGCTAAAAGAAAAGAATCTCCCAAAAGAACCTAATGAGCGCTGATCCCCAAGATGTTGAGGCAGCAAAACAGGGCCAGGCAGGAGAGTGTTTCCACCATCACATCAAAGCTACCACCACACATGACCAACGGGATAAAGACAGAAAGGAGCCAAGCTAGACTCTGGTAGAAGGGCAAAAAATGATGACAACAAGTCTATTGGGAATTCAACTGCAGAAAGAGATGAGACTTGATCCAAAGGAAAGAAGAGGCACTGGGGTTCAGTGGTATATCAGGATAAGAGGAAAAGCTTAGTCATGGCAGTTCTTCTGAGGACAGGACAGGGAGGCATGAGGTACTCCAGAGGCTAAACCAGACCTTTCATTATTAGAAGATATGAAGAAATTGTTAACTCTGCAAGTTGCAAAGATAAGTCTAGCCCAAATCAGCTCATGACAGGTATCCTTTAATGTTCTGCCTGATAGTGGTCCCTTTGAATTTCATGATGCTGTCATCCATGTCAGGTAGTCTATGCTAACAATGGGGTGTGGGCTTGTACCTCACTTATGTGTCTGATTTCAGTATGGAATGTAGACTGGGGTTAACCATATGGGCAATCAGCCACACCTACCTGATCCATTCCCAATAAAAAAGCAGGGTTTGCTCTCTTGAGTGACAATTTGTACTAGAACTAAACACTGTCCACTTGACCCCACTCGGCATTGGGCAGAAGGTAAGCCCATCTCTCCTAGTTCCCATCCTACTGCACATTTTCCACTGCTGGTCTTACTGTTTCCTTTAACTAAAATCAACCACAGCCAAGTACCTAACAGCTTTTCTAGGTTCTGTGAGTCTTTCTAGAAAGAAATCCAGTGATCTTCAAGTTAGATTGAGGATCTAGAAGAACGCTGTAAAAGGAAGGTTCAAATTCAAAGATCTGTAATGTTTTTTTAAAAGGTTGGAATTTTATGGCTACATGGAAGTGTAAACTACACAGAAGAACTCTCAGAGACAGTTCAGGTCTGGAATGAGGTATGAAGAAAGAGGCACCTATTAAAGACTGGCCACAGGCTTCACTGCAGACATGGTTAAGGGTTCCCTCATGGCCAGCCTTGAGGTTTGGAGCCAGAAAGGCAACATGTAAAGCTCACAAATCAGAACTGGCATTTCAGTTATTTTATGCATTCGCAAACAAAATATATTTCACCTTCCTAGATAAACTTTAACTACCTACAGTAAATTTTTTAACATTTCTAAAATAGGAGTATCAACTGCAGCCCATTTATTTTATAAAACATGAGCTATATCTGAGGGGGGAAATCGGGATACCTTGTATCAGAAGGGAATGCCCTTGAATTTCACAGTAAGATGAACAATGAGGATCTGACTCTTCTGTCCAGGAATTGAAACGTGACATGAATGAAGGACAAGAGCCTCCCAGTGCATGAGCTCCAGGCCACTGGCTTGGTCTTGGTGACTATGAAACCCAGAGGTAGACAGATGAGCAGAGTCCTCATTGGATGCTGAGAAGCAAGAGTTGACTGGCTCTGAGAGAGCAGTGCCAAGCAGGGAGCAGTACCAAGCAGGGAGCAGTACCAAGCAGGGAGC
>JADRCH010000212.1:2445929-2473563 GCA_019843965.1 Rhynchomys soricoides | reverse complement strand
CCTCTCTCCTGTTCTCCCCCTCCCTCTCTCCTGTTCTCCCCCTCCCTTTCCTGTACTCTCTTCCTTACCCACCCCTTACCTCCCTATTTCTCTCTCTCCTTCTCTCCCTGTCCATCAACAAGGTCAGTCACCTAGAGATGGGGATACTGATTAAAACTCAAGAAGCTGCGGGCCCCAAGTTCTATATAAGTTACAGATTTATCCTACTGGAAATAGCACAGAAGACCCCTGTCTTCCAACTCGGCAAGGGGACAACCATTCTGTTCTGTCAATACAATCATGGTGTCTTGGAAGGATAATTAGAGGTTTTCCAAAACAGGACAGAAGTTTAAGAGGAATGGTGTCCAGAGCAAATAAATTCCAACTGAGGAATGAGGGGAAAATAGATATCAAGTCTTCTAGAGTTGGTAATCCTTAGAGGTTAATGTTCATCTAGGGTACGATACTGGCCGCAGGAAGGGGTGTGCTTCTCAATCATTAAAAAATGGGCAAAACTGTTTCTTTGACCTGTCATTGGTGTCCTATCTGGGAAAAAGATGCTTTATTGGTACTCCACAGGAAAATCACACACGCCCCTAGGAAAAGTCGCATAACACACATTGGCACAACTGGTCTTTTCTGATTATTTATTCTTAGAAATTATATGAAGTTGCTCCCCTTAATCTCTTCTGGTCGGTCTTTCTAAAGTCATGGAGATTGAAACCTCTCATAAAGAGCACACAATGGCTTCAATAAATACCTGAAAAGCCTGCTTACTCTGCTCCTTCTGTGTGAAATTAGCATGCCACTAATTTCAATGCATAAACATGAACTGCAAACATGACTTGTTGCTGTCTTTGACCTACAATCATTTGTCCTTCTCATGTTCTCGGGCTCTATCAAGTGCATCTGTAGCCTCTCCTTCTTTCTACTGTTCTCTCCAGGAGTAAAGATACCACTTCTCCTGGACTTCACCGCCCCACCCACATTTTTCAATTCCTCTCTCTCAATTTCTTCTCTATTTCATGTCTACTATCTCAGCAATGCAAACAGCTCTTTATCTATCTTCATAAAACATCTAGATACCCCAGGCCTGGCTTCTAATCATTCTCAGAGGAGTGACACATATGATTACTGCCAGGAAGAGTCAAAGGAGCCTCAGCACAGAAACCATCCTGCACAGTAAAACCATGAACAGCTCTCCCTGCCCAAAAAGGCAGGAAATGCCCATAAAGAATCCATACTACATATCAAAACCACGTGAAATATGGTGGAAGAAAAGCCTGGAAACAGGCAATCACAAGCCACTTCAGAATGAGCTGAAAAGGCGACCATCACAATTCCGAACCCACTACTCCTGAGTACACCCTGAAGAACTGAAATCAGCCAGAGAAACTGATAATCTATTCACTAAGTCAAACTATTGCAGCCAGGACATGAAACCAATTGAGTTGTCCATCAACAGACAACTGAATAAAGAACCTGTGAGATGTGTGTGTGTGTGTGTGTGTGTGTGTGTGTGTGTGTGAAAGAGAGAGAGATGTATACAGTTTTCAGGCTCAGCCATGAAAAATGGAATCATATCAGGTCAGAAATGTAGATGGATTTGGAAGACCACCTGTGAAGAGATAACAAGGTGCTGAAAGAGAAATCTCACAGAATCTCACTCACACATGGAAGCTAAGTAAGCTGATGTCACAGAAGTAGAGAATACAGCAGAGTTCACAGTGAATAGTGACAAGGGAGGTCAGACCAGAGGTATGAAAACTCAAGCAGGAGAAAGGCATGCTAGTGATTTGCTGTCCAGAACGGTGACAGTTGCTTACAATTAAGTATCTGTTTTATAAAGAACTAAAGAAGAAAATGTGAGGGTTCCAAAGCCTACGACAAAAAAGAGATAGAAACGTTATTTGATCATGAGACACTATACACATGTATCAAATAACAGCACACCCCATAAATAGGTTCTTAAAACACAGCAAGGCTTGAAAACATCTACTTAATTCTGCCTGGTGCAGGCACCATAGCCAATCTGTGCTTGAACAGATGAGAAGCATCCTGAGTACAAACCTGAGCTGATTCCCCACTGACAGGATCAGATTGGTAAGACAGAGTCCACAAGAAAAGCAAAGTAATTCCTATCACTCTTTGTAGACAAAAGAAAAATAATTGTTAATAGCCACATAGGCATTTTTTTTTTTTTTTGGAGATTAAGGCAATGTCCATCATTAAAAAGTGAAAGCTTTGTTTATAGTTTTTATGATCATTTGACAAAGATGTCAACAGCAATTAGCTGCAACTACTATTTCTTTGGCCACCCACAGTCAGGGTAATATAAAAACCCCTAATATAAAAAGCTCTCCATTTTAACACACTGGCTCTTACTCTGAGTGGTATCAGAAGGCTGAGACCAAATAGCTAGTTTGCTAGCTGTTGTACTCAACATTCAACATCTTTGATATTAATGACACTAAATGGGAATGGTACCCATGTAATTTAAGAATGTGTTTTAATAATTCTGCAGAAGAAATATTTTCTATTCCAAGCGAGGCACCAACTCAGTAGAGTCTATGACATTATACATATTACTCATGGTCAAGTATCAGTATGTTGATCATAAGAAATCGACTCACAGTTCAATGTTATTGAGCAATTTGTACAGGTCACTTTGAAGTCAGCATTAAGAGATTCATCTATATCAGGCAAGTCAGCCTTGGTTGAACTAAGTTTCACGTGATCATGGTCCCAGGTGGATTATATCAATAGGACTGCTGGCTGGGATTCTTGGAAGACCCTGAAACATAGGTTGCTCCCTTCTCTGCCTTCGGCCCCCAACACTAGGACCTCTGGAATCAGAGGCAATTGTCCTACATCTGGTAATGGCTGCTGGGTTCACAGCAAATAGGAATACAGGATTTGCAATGGGATTCGAATTTCAGATAAACAACAGCTTTTGGGGGGGTAAACGTAAACTTAGAGAGATTTACTAAGCATAAACATAAATCAGTTTTATGTTAACACAATCATTCATTGTTTACTGGGACTGTAACTCTGAGGACCCTGTATTTCGTGTGGCACGGTGGAGACTTTGGAGATCATGTCTAGTCAGAAACCTGGCCTGGGGGGCTGTCATCACAACTGTCTGAACAGAGGACTTACTCTTCTCCCGTACACAGGACCCTGGAAATGACTATGAGGATAGCTGCTTTGAGAATAAAACAAAGAAGGTAAAGAGAAAGTGCCACATGGATAGAAATCATGAGTAATTTCCAAAAGATGGCAGAGAACAGATCACTCAACAGAAAAACCACATCCTCACACTGGAACTGAAAGGCTGCTAGGAAAAGCTGTACTCCCTCCAAAATGCTCTAAATTTAGACACATAGGAAACAATGACCAAGATAAACAGTCACTGTAACTGGGGAACCACATCCAGAACCTCTAAGCACGGATGCCTACCCCATGCATCTGGTGTCCAGAGCGTTCCAGATACAGCAGCAGTGTAAGGACCTGGACTGAACCTGCAGGGAGGTCTGAGGTGACTGACGGGTGATGAAAGGGGAACTGGCCATGAAATCAGCTCCTTCATGATAAATCAATGAACACTAATTACAGGGGAAGAAAAGCTGCCCTGGAGATAGAAGGCTCTGAAGAATTTTAGGGAAATCAGCATCACACCTGAACAAAGGCCGAAGAACTGAAGTGGGACTGAGCAGTTGAAGCAGATACCAGTAGACCCCAAACAGCTTACTTGGTATGTTTTGACGTTTGAGGCAGCACACTGCATATGCGAAAGACAGAAGACTACAGTGGAGGTCAAAGTGTTTTAAAAATAACAAAATAAGAATACTGACAAATAAAACGAAAACTCCAGGGGTTAAATTACAGGAACACAGTGAACTGTCAAGTTGACTAGCTGCAAGATAAAAGAGAGACTAGGAGACAGGGCATGTGTGAGCTATAGAATCCATTGGATGGGTGGTTTGAGAGGAAGAACAGAAGGAATAGATGGAAAGAAATAATACAAATGCAGAGGAAAGAGACATAGCAGAGTGTGCAGAATAAAGGTTTCAGAGTACAGTGGTGGGTCGAGTGTGTGAAGAAACCCTGTGAAGGCGATTGAACTCTGCAGCAGAGGTGAGGAGGAGGCAGGAAGAGCCTTCGGAAGTGAGAGGAAGAGAAGAGGTGCTGCTATCCCCACTCAGGCTGTTTTGGGTCAGATCAGCCATTTCAGACATGCCAGATATGCCTGCATCAGTACAGCCATGTGCATAGGAAATGAGAGAACACGTAGTAACCACAACCCCAAGATCACATCACTGTACATCATACATGTATGCATGATGTATGCTTGAGATGTATAAGAGCCATATAAAAACTGTGATTTCACATCACCATACATTCTCCAGGAAATTACCCATGGAAGGATGCAGGCCCTAATACACCCTACAAGATGTACAAGAGCCACCTAAAGATGTGATCCCACACTATTAAACTGCCTTAGCAAGAAAAGCACCCAGGGAAGAATGCAGACCTAATGTTGATCTCTAGTATTGCACGGTCGCTGTATATGACTTTCTTTGTATGAGGATGTTATACACTCCTGCCCTCAGATGAGGCAAATTAATGACTAATCTCAACCATGCATCTGTTGCCGCAGGGCATGTGGTACATACACGCTTAGGTAAGAGCTGTTGCTAGTTCAGGGCATGTGTGTATCCACAATGCATATTCACTTGCTGTGATTAAGAATGATGTGTCCACAGCAGTCTTTTCTGAAAACAGAGACACATTCAGAACATCTGAAATGCATCATCAGGTTAAAAGATCGTGGACCGAGAATGCAAGGCCTTGCTGAGGATTCTTCAAGGCTGAATTTTAATATGAACTATAATCTAGTTGTTCTATTTGGTGAGTCTATACACTCTGGTCCTCAAAATCCCATCTTTGAGATGTTCAGTGGTTTGCTGACTTGATTGGGGCCATTTCTGGCTGCTATTTAATTTGTGGTTAGTTACAGAGGGGGGTCAGTTGACATTTTTATGACTATGGCATCTCTCTAAATAGCCTGAGATCACCGGGTAGACTTGCATGCCAAATTTGAAGGCTCTGGGGGCATTCTGGGAGTAGTCATTATATAGAGGTGTGTCCTCCTGCAGCTTTGGCCCAGGTGGGAGACACTGGATGGGAAGGGAGAATGGAGCCACCAGTGGGTTCCTTGAGTTCAATGAAAATTGTTCAAAATAGAACAAAACGGTAGTTTTTTCATAAAAACTGTTTTCAGAATAATCACTAAATAGCAGATGTTATGCTAGGCCTTGGGCACAAAAGTTTCTTTCATCCTAAGAAAAACAGAGCAAAGGGTAGAAAATGTCAGGATGCCAAAAAAAAAAAAAAGCATTTACCCTTAGAATTCTTCCCAGGACACAGGCCCTATGCTGGGACACAAATACAAAGCGGGTAGAAGTCCAGGGAATTCACAGAGGTGGTAAGAAATGCGTTTATACTAGGACAGAATGTGCCAGAAATGGTCAATTATGCTGTGAACATGTCCAATCTTCAATCCTCACCATGAGCATCAGGAATTGTGGGGAAAATTGCTCTTCAAATAGCATGGTCAGAAAAGAATCAGACGGAATTGTCTAGATTGAAGTAGGTATTTAACACTTAAAAACAAAAGGATTCCTGAAGAGAGCCTCTGAGGAGACCAGAAAGAGCTTTGAGTGGGAATGGCTGTTACACACTGCATATTGATGGGCACATTATTCCTAACAGTGTCATTCAAAGTGAAAATTTCTATCTATCAGGATACCCAAGCGAATATAAGCTTTAAGTGGACCACTTTCAAGGACCTCTCAAACCTTCTACTGTTTGGCTGTGTGATACTGAATGTTCATTAGCAACACCCTTAGCCCATGGACCTGAGGTTCCAGCAGCTACTGGGGGTGTCTCTCTTCTTGCTGCAATACACAAGTAAAGCATTTACCAAACTATCCAAAATAAACACACAAAGGACTTATAACTGGAAAAGAAAATATGTCTCCCTGTTTCCCAAACAAACTGGACTCCTATCCAATCAAAAGTATATAGAATATCTGAACTTTTTTTTCATGATTAAAAGTGGAATAAATAAAATTGCCTTTTCTTCGGCTTATTTACTTAAAATCAAGGTGATGTTTTACAGTTTGCATACATTGTTGAAAGGAAAAAAAAATCCAATCTGACTTCACAAAAGACCACACACAGCAAAGAGACGTAAAGACAAGGACAGTACCTCTAATTTAAATCGACCCAAGCTTTGATTTAGCCCAGTTCATCCTTACATTGCAACTTTTGAAGAACATAAATTCAAGGTCCAGTAATAAGAAAGGTGGAGACAGATGACAGCCCTTTCCTTCTTTCGTGTAACCTATTGCTTCTTTTAGGTAGCATCAGGGAAAAGAAAGGAAAACCAAAACCTTCCAACTTCATATGCTATCAACAGTGTTTTTCAAGCAAGTGCAGAATATACAAATAAACAAATGCCAACACGGACCTACTGTGCTATGACAGGCTGGGGTGCCAAGTCAAAGGCAACCCTCAAAACGGGTGTCTGCAAAGATGATTAATGCCAGGATGTAGCCTTCCCTTTTCCCTGACCTCCACCTGCACCATCTTGGAGAAAACCTATGTACAGAGGACTCAGGGACCAGCCCAGCAGACAGAATTCTTGACATTAACCATGTACTCCACGTGAGTTTTCTTTCAAATTCTCTTAGAGTTGGTAAGTGGCATCCAGTCTACAGCCCATATTGCTGGTGTCTCCATGGCCATGTGGGCCTGCCTTTCCACTGTTTTCTTCTACATGAATAAGAAGTTACAACAGACATTCTGCCTGTCTTTGGCAGCATTGTAAGATAGCTCATAACTCAGAGAGCTGCCCTACCCTACAGGCAAATCAGGATAGAAACAAGGAACTGTGGTACACAGCATAGCCACCCAGTGTAGATATCAATGCCACAGCCAACACTTTACTCTTTATGGTGTTCTCGGTTCAGTTCCACATCTATGAAATCATAACTGACTCATACAAGTCCCTTTGACTCAGTTTCCCTCAAGAGAAATGAATGAAACTGAGGCATATGCACATCTTAGTGCCAGTCCCTCTCCAAAACTGTGCTCTCAGCAGCCAGGAAAGGCAAATCACCATCTATGAAGATGCTAACCTTATGACTTCATCAAATATCCAATACATCCACTGGAACTTATAAACATAGATGAAATAGCTAAGAAGGTAATGAAAAATTATAAACAAGCAATAAACATTATGATTACAGTCCAGGTTAAGTCCCTATCATTACCTTTATGTTCTGTTCCAATCTGATCCCCTTTCCACCAGCACTGCCAAAACAATGGAAAAATTAATAATAAATACAAAATAATAACAGACTTATAAGAAACCTTACTGCCATTGCCTTTCACCATCAGAAAAGGGAATGGCACGCTGATATCCTCCGTCACACTAGATGGTGTTAGCAGATGGGGCTACCATCATTGGTAGATATCTTTAATCAATATATTTATTGAGAGAAGGAACCACAAACGAAAATTAATTGGCTTGATTAATTAATTGCTGTGATTATCAGTTACCAGACAAATACTTCTCGCTGTCTTTTGGAGTCTCTGAGGTCAACCTTTCTGGAATTCAGTGGAAGTCTGAGAGAAGGTCCCCTGTAACCCATAAGCTCTTTTGAAACATTCAGCCACTCACCAGCTTCCTCATAAGAGTGTGTGTGATGACCTAATGCAATGTTACCAAACTCTCTTGAGAAGAGAGTGCTGCAGTTCAGGAAGGGTCAGGAATTTTCTAAATTCAAATGACTGATAAGTGCCACCAGGGCCTCTTTGTTAGTAATTCCATAGCTAGGAACATGATCAGAAGAGACCCCAGTGATTGTCTGAACAGGGGGAGCTCAGTATTCTTTCCCCTCAAGTCAAAGCTAGCTATAGCCAGCCACAACACGTAAAAAACAAATTTACATGGACCAGTCGCTGAATTCTCAAGCTCCCTGTGACAAAACACCTGATAATGGCAACTTAAGGAAGTACAGAAAGAAAGGGTCACAGCTGGGTAGTGTGAGCCATCATGGAGGTAGGCATGGGAACAGGAGTGTGAGCTGGCTGGTCCCACTGCATCCACGGCCAGCAAACACAGAGACAACTGCTGGGTATACATTCTTTTTTCTCATTTTTATTTAGTCCCAGACCCCAGCCCAGAGATAGCGCTACCAACCTTCAGGGTGGGTTTCCTACCTTGGTTACAACTTTCTGAAAATATATCCTCACAGATAGGCCCTGGGATTTGTTTCCTACATGATTCTAAGCTTAATGTGTACAGCATCATTGTGTCTCTGAGACTGTGATATCATTCCTCCACTTGATTTTCAGTTTTATGAAACCTTTATTTAAAAAAAAGAAACTTCCTTAGAAAAATTCTATCTCATTCACAAGTACTAAAACAACCAAGGTGTCTTTCAGGAAAAGTGCATAAAATGTAAATGTAGCCTACCTCAATTATGGAAGGTTATTTTTCACACACACACACACAAAAAAGCCAAAATAACAAAAAAGAATGAAAAGGACAGGAAAGGAAGGGGAGGAGGGGGAAGAGGAGGAGAGGGAAGGGGAGGGAAGAGAGAGAGAGAGAGAATGAGAATTAACTATCAGAAAATAAGACTCGAAGTGACCTTCAATGCATATCACTATGCAAGAGAAGCCCAATCTTAGAAGGTTACATACTGAACATGTCCAACTAAGTGACATTCTAGAAAAGGTAAAACCATAGAAACAGAAACAAAAGTTTAAAAAGCCAGTGGTAGTGAACCACAGAGTGGCAAGGAGGACAAACAGGTTGCATACAGCTGCAGTGAGTCTGTTCTGCACAGCATTACAATGCCAGTGTATTTAATCCCATACCACGGCCATAGCAGGAGCAGAGACTAAGGCCAACCATGGTGCTAGGTATTAACAGTGCCTCAACTAGGGCATGCAACAGTAATAGATGCCCCGTTCATGTGAGGATGTGCTCAGAAACAGGGAGGTGCAAGTAGGCATGACACAGATGTTGGGAAAACTATCTGGACTCCCTCCATGATTGTGCTGTGAACATAAAACTGCTCTTTTTAAAACCCTATGAATAAATATGAATATACACGTAACATCAAAAGCTTAATGGAAGCTTAATCATACCCACGTATTCAGGTGTATTCACGTACGGTCACGAAGTTACAGACTCAACAACATATTTTTGTGCAACGGTTTCCTTCTGTCTTAATCCCTCATGACTAGTTTGATCACCACAAAACCCGTCAAGAATGGTGCCCCAGTAATATTAATTATTAATTGTTAACTGGTTATTTCTGCGGGGAGAATGTCAGTACAGTCTTCTATTTATAAAACAGAATTGAAAGCTGTGGGCCAAGGGAATAAGAGAAGAAAAGTCTAATTATGGGCCTGGCGGCCCTTGATAATAGAATTAAAATTATATTTCTCCTCACTACAAATATGTAAAGCTCATACTGTTTTTGTCTTTCCTCCTTAGAAATCTGTGTAATATGCCTGTATTATATTTGTTGGGCCCCATTTTGGCCCTGGTTTGGGCCTTGAGGACAAACCCAAGCCTGGCTAGAGTTTCTGCGGCCTTGTGGGAAAACCTAAGCCAGGCTGGAGTTTTGAGACCTGTCTCAGTCACTTCCATATCAGGGTGACTCAGCAGGACCTGTTTGGCCCTGCCTCTACCCCGCTGTTTCTGATGTGAAGCTTTGTCATTGGCCCTGTCAGTTACCCCTTACCCTCTGTCACCCTTCCCCACCTCCTATGTCATCTCTTCCCATAGCTAAGTGCCCATCTCCTTGCCTTCTCTATATAAGCAAGTGCTTAGTTTATTAAAGTGAGTTCCTGCTTTGACAGGACTCCTGGCCTGACTGTTTCTTTTAGGCCGTCGACACTTGCCATCCTGCTCAGCCCGGGACAGACCTGACTGGACCGAGTTCTCTCCTCTCACCTGGACCTGCCGGCAAGGGAGCCGACACATATTGTCTATGACTCCAGGAAAACACATGCAGTTGTCTTTCAGTAACCAAGGCTGGAGTGGACTAGATCCTTGACCAGTTAAGGTTTTTAAATCTGAATATTCAAGGTGTACCTTTACACAAAATAACATCACATTTTCATAAAACCTACACACATCTTCCACTGAGCATGAAATCATGGTTAGATAACGTACGGTGTCTAACACAACATATATTAAAATATATAATGCTGGCTGCCTAGAAAACTATATTGTGTGAATATGAGAACAATTACAGAAATGTAGGCCTGGATGTTCTCAGTACAGATGCAGCTTCATCTAGAATAATTTTAACCGTCATTTGGTTGAATTCTAGGACCAGAAACCTGTACATGCAGAAAGCAAAGCATATGATGTGTTTGATACAGTGAGATGCCAGCTTTACAGAAAGTGACACCCACCAGTGGCCATTTAGAAATGACCTTTTAAGAAACTAAAAATGTTTGTTAGCACAAATTATTTGTTTGAGTTCATCCCTTAAAATGTTTGCATGAAGAGCTATTTCCAGCATGCCCCAAATAGCATACCTGTGTATAGCTGAGATTTTAAAATATGAAATTTCTATATGAAAGGACCATGTTCATTTCCAGATCTACATTTGCAAAGGTTCTCCATGAAAACTGACCTTAATTAATGCCTTGTTAAATGGAACCAAGTCCAGTAAGCAACTCTAATACTTGTTTATATTAGCCAGGTGTTGTGGAAAAAGCAATGACTAACAGAAGTTCCAGAGGCAGGCCTTGAACTCAAAGTGCTTATGATGGGGACAGACAGACAGAGTTAAAGTGTATATAACAAAGCGTATCTGAAGTTCAAACTCAAGATAACTGCACAGAAGTGGGGTTTCAATAAAGTTCAACCTCCATTCCAAACTCAGTGAGAAGCAGATAGCTCTTACATGTAAGTGTAATCTGCTTTCCACGTGAGTTTCTGAAGATCAGACGCTTGGTATACACAAAAGCTGTTCAGCATACATGTTGATCAGCAGTAGCTAGGCAGCTTGCTAACCAGACTGCTCACCCCGAGCAGCTAGGAGGTTTGCAAGCCCAGTCGGCCATCATCTGGCCCAGCTTCCTGCCTCTCTGTGTTCCACACAGCACTGATGAGAAGGCTTCCCCTTCAAAAGCTCCCCATCAAGCTAACATTTAGACAGCACAGTCGACTGTGCAAGGTGCCCTTGATTCTTCTATCTTTTGATTTTGTGCAGGAGCTTTAGTGCACCATTTAGATGAGAAAACACAGGTGGTAATAACTCACGTGCAGATTAAGAGCCTCTCTGCAAGAGATAACTCACACACAATGAATGTAAGGCATTCCATACACCAGAACACTGACTCGGGTTTGAAAATTTACACCTTCCAAAATATCTAGCTACAAGAGACAAGATACAAGAAATGATGCATGCATTTTCAACATTTAGTTGTAAAATTAAATCTTGAGAAATGTCCCATGTGTTAATATTTTCTCTCCTTTGAAGCTGCCATCATTGTAGATGACCTACGCGCTTGTGGGCTTTCTAAGCTAGGAGGACTCCCCACTTGCAGTTATATCTGGAAGTTACTGGAACATTGATATTTACTTCCAGCCAGGAATTACTGGACCTCATCAATAAATGCATATTTACTAACTCCCTACTAAAGCCATGCAATGAGCATCATAATACCAAGGAACAAGACTAAGGAACCATTAAAGAATTTTCTTGATTGAAGAGCCAGCCCCACATGTCACATTGGTGAGATAGCAATATGCTCAGCAGAATGTGTCTTCATAAAGGGCGGACCAGAGAGCCAGGGGACCATCAGAATCCAGATGCTTTAATGATGGTCATGAGCTACCAAGCGACTTCTTAAACCAAACCCTCTTTGTTACATTGGGAAGTAAACATTAATGGTTAACCAACTAGGAGCCTATTTCCATTTTTACAGCTTAAATATTTATCCTTAGCAGAATTTTACCCTTAAGAATGGGGAAACAAGCTTTGACTGTAACCATTTCAGCTTATACTTCCGAATATTACCCGTCTGTTCTTCAGTTAATGGGTGGGAAAAGTATGACTTGTTCTTTGATAACCCAAACATAATTAGTCATCCTTACTGAAAATTTCCAACCTACCTATTCAACAGCTACAGTGTCTATTCGTGTTGCAAACATCGTCTGAGTATTCCCATATGGTGTTACCTGAAAACTTATTATCAGAATCAAAGTGAGAGAAATCCATTTGAAATGTAAAATGTAGAGGCTGTTGATGACTGAAGTAGAAAGACATGGATTTGGTCATGGTCCAGCTCGCCCACGGACCACAGATACTCAAGCCATATCGGAAGAGACATCAAAGGAGTTTGCCTTGGCAGCGACCGATAAGCTGCATAGTCATAAGTTCCTACACCTCCAGCACCTCCTGCCTCACTCATCAATCAACTGGTAGAAGTTTGGCAGCCTAAACATATGACACACACTTGCAGTCAGGAGAAACAACTAATATCAAAAAAATTAAAAATAAGTTATAAAAAATTGGAAACCTGGCCATTTCTTAAACCTTACAGGATCTATCTCAGATTAGCAATTGAAACAGAACTGCAAATATTTAAAAGTAATCTTCCATTAAACACTGTTATTTATATAGTAAATAATATAAGCAGTAGATGCTCCTGGTTTTCTTTTTGCTACTGAATATCAGGAACACACTTACTCATCAGCTCATTCAATACACATCTATTCTCAGGAGCCTGCTAAGTAGTAAGTAAGCTTGAAACTGGCTGTTAGACAGGAATGGCCGCTAGGTGGTCATGGGGTATGGGAAAGGCTGATAAGTCAGTCTCTTGATATGAGTGAAAAATAAATATTGATACCGGGAAAGGGGAACTTGAGAATGGACATCTGTGTGGGGGATGAAAGAAGCATTTGTAGACGTTCCAGGGATGACCAGTTGTATGCAGACAAAAATGGGCAAAGTCACAGGTAGTTAAGGAGAGGCCTTGACACCTTCAAAGGGGAAATTTTCAAGGCCAGCTTGCCCTGAGAGGAGGCTTTCTCAGCTTTTGTGCAGATTGTCTTTTCAAGGATGTTTGTTAAGTACACAGTCTTTGAAGACAGAAATGGAGGCTCCCTGCAGTGCAAAGGGCAGGCATGTTTACTGCTCAGAAACAGGGAAGGGGAGTCTCATGCTTGAGCAAGCAGTGGATGAGTATTTGCAGCCATCATGAAAGACTTTGAGTTTTGGAAATTGGAGGTTTCTCAGATCTCTGTGGTGCCACCGCCGGCAAGGACCCTAGTCACCTCTGCCCATCCTGGACACTTGAGGGACACTAATAGTCCATGGAAGCATGAAAGTCATGGTCTGGATTTGAGAAATAAAGTTCTTTACCTAAGGCCCAGTAGTCTTGAATATTCTGCCAGTGTCTATGAAATTGTGGCAGATGAGCAGAGCAAGCAGGTGGTTGTGAACAGTGACTGTACTCTTTTTATAATTCCGTGTGTGGTGTGTGTGTGTGTATGTGTGTGTGTGTGTGTGTGTGTGTGTGTGTGTGTGTGGTATTTCTACATGTATAACTGGATACAGCAGTGTGTCAAAGTACATATGTGGTATCCAGAGGACATCTTTAAGAACTAGGTTATCTCCATTCACTGTGGGTTCTGGGAACTGAACTTAGATCACCAGACTTGTGTAGAAAACACTTTTACTTGCTAAGCCATCTCACTGACCGAGTTACTATATTCTTAAGCCACTATTTTCTCAAAGTCATGAAATAATAGACTATATGCTGGTCTCATAACCATGAAGCAGATTGAGAGCATTTATATCCTAATCCAGGTTGGCTCCGTCACTGTGGGGCTCTCTAATGTGCTTGAAGCTTAATTTCACCTTGGTATTAGTGAAGAGTTTTAACATACAGTTTTTATAAAGGTAATTTAAATTATCTGGAAGGGATGAAATTGAAGACATAAAGGATTTCTTTCTTCCTCAGAGTACAGCCATAACTTGTGTAGATGATAGAAAAAAATACTACACAAAATCTGTCAGACAAAAATGCTGGGCTTTATTCTATATGGTGTTTGTGTAGAACTTGAAATGTTTGTATTGATACTTAAAAAATAAAGAGATATGGGTGCTTGTGAAGCATCCTTGCTTTTGAAACAGGAATGCTTCCGCTCTGTAACAATGTCTTGGACGTATCCTTCCAAAGTGCTGCAGTGTTTGCACGGAGGCACCATCGATTTTAAATATCAGAGCAATGTATCCAGGCAGGAGGAGGACAGCTTCATATAAAAGTTAAAGAGACCCATCATATATAAGCTTATGGAAATATATCTTATTGATTATTTTGGTCGCTTGCCAATCTCATGCATTTATATTCTAAGCGTTGTCTCTTCCTTAACCACCCCATACTCTCCCCTCACCTTTATTAATCCCCTACCAGCTCTTCCAGTCCTTTTCTAAGAATCATGACTCTTGGTTTGGTTCTGTGATCCATTTTGTTTTAGCGGTCATTGGATTAAAATTACCCATTGAGCATGATAGGCCATCGAAGGACACACAACTGAAGACAATGGTCCCCACCCCCTTACCCAAAGAGTAGCAAATAGTCTAGCAGTAGGCAACAAGGCACCATGCCCCACCTCCTTGTCCATGGCAGACTATTGATGGGCCAGTTCTTACTCAGACCCAGGGAGAATATTTTTAAGGTCCATCAAGCCACGTGGACAAGCTACTAATGATTAAGAGTGACAAAGGCCCAAGCAGCTCATTTGAGCTAATCATTGTTCATTTGTGTCTTGATATGCATGGATAAAAGGGTCTTAAAATAGCCTTGCATGTGAATTCAGTATTTGTCTCCCAAATTGGCTTATCCAGTAGAGTCTTCCAAATGTGACGCCTTATTAAGGAGTGTATCACTCATAGCCTGTCTCTGGCTCTCCTTAGTTGAGTGCACCAGAGACTTACTGGGACATGATAACTTCTCTGGCAAACACTTGGAAGCCAGTGACACCACAATGACGTGGAGACCATCAGCTACCATGGCTGATAGAGAATGATGATAACTGATGCGTATGTCGGACATCGGTGACTTCAAAAAGATGTCACCACCACTTACATTGTTTCAAACTTTCTTTCAAGCATCTTTTCATTGAAAGTTTAGCATGCCTTTTTATGATTGTTGTCTTCCTTTAGTGCTTTCAAATGCTGAGCCATCTGTTGGGACAAACTTGTTGGGAATGACTGCTTTGGTGGTAGTGACAGAGAACAACGGGTTTCAAGTCTTTCTGTTCTCATGTGTCTTAATAAGCAAGCACACCTTGAGAAATGTGAGACGTTTGCTGCAAACAGCTCCTCAAAATCTGTGATTGTGTAGCCAGTACATTAAGAGAGTAGGCATGTGAGCAAGTAAGGCAGGTCAGGTCAACTTCAAATGGCTCTATGAAGAAGTCTCACCACAACCGAGGAACGTGAGCCACCCAGAAGTCACATTCTTCCGCATCACACAGCAAGTTGGGGGATTACATAAGGACTCAACCATGAAGGTCTTTATGTCCATAAAGCTTTACATTAAATGTAAGTCCTAACTCTGACCACCTAATGTGGGCGATTTGACTCCTGGCTGGTGCTTATAGGCAGAAGACCTCTGAGGTACCTAGGATGGGACATTCTATATAAGATCTTAGAATACAGACAAAGTTGTCCACAGGGACACTGTTCCAGACTCCACATCATCCATCTAAACTTCCGTATAAGGACACATGTGAATACGTTACCCACTATATTTGTTACCTCATACTCTTTTCCAGCTGGACTGGGTGGGTGGGGGAAATTGTGCTTCCTCAGGCTGGTCAATTCTTGATGTATCATTCCCAGGTTTTTGAACTGAATAATCTAAAGCCACTTATCCATCATTCTATACTGCAGGAGATGTTGCTTCTCAATATTAATCACCCCAAGACATGATAACTAGGACCCATCCCTAGAGCAAAGAGACTATTAAGACTAGCCAATCCAAAACTATGCCTTCCATCCTGTCTTCCTTGTTTCTTCCATGGAAACACCAGTAGGGATTTGGTCCTTCTCTTCTTGTCCTCCTCCTCATCTCCCTGTGACCCTGCAAGGATGGCTGTGCCTCTTGTCATTAGGGTATGTACGTATAAAAAGCTGTGTTCCCTGAGACCTGCTGGTATCTAATTATGTATAATTCAGAGAGTATTATATTTGATTGTATTTAATCCTAAGATAAAAGTAGCCTCTATAATGAGACTTTATTCTTCTCAATAAGAGAAAGATGCAGCTGACTTTAAAATGTTGAACAACTGAAAATTAATTTGTTACCCTTTCACTTTGTTGTTAGTTTCTCTTAATATTATTTTCTCAAGTGAATGAGTAGCTTAGACAACTGGAAAAGGCAGTATTTCTGCCAGTACTCTTTGATGAGATCCACAATTCCTTCCTTGTGCCAAGGCCTCCTTAGCATCCCTCTGCCTCAATTGTCACTCAGAAGAGGATGGAGCTGGGCAGGCTTGAAGGACACAGGAGTGTTCAGTTTCAAAGGTATTTTAATGGGTATGTCCTGGAGAACAGGGGCCTTAGTTATGATCTGCAAATGGGGGGCCTTTTCTGGAGGTCATATAGGTGGGGATAGGGTGGGGTGGAGGCTGTGACACTCTCCAGATCAGGCATGTGTCTCTTGGGCTCTTCTCCTTCTCTTTTGCACCACTGAAGAAGCTTGGTGTCTGCTATGAGGCAGGCAGGTTCCAGACAGTGGGCTGGATGGTCCCAATGCACAGTTCCAACTCTCAATCCTTCTATCTTTCCTTTAATCCAGGTGGGTGAGTGAGGAAGCTTGGCTTGCTCTGGGATTGAACCTCTGATCAGCAAAATCATACTTTTCTAGCTAACGTTGCTTTGATGATACCAAGGGTAGATAGAAGGGACGTGGGAGACTTGGGGAACAGTGAGGGTAGCACTTCTGATATAAGAGTAAAAATCTTGCTAAGATTAAGGGGTTGCTTTGTCTGGCTGTGGCTTCAGATAATCCTTCCAGAAGGAAGTCAATAATAGATCCAAAGTCCTTTCCATCATCCAGTACACCAAGAGTTAACATGAAATCAACCCTGATGAAATAATCTGCACACATGTGTGGATTTGCCCATTCCAGAAGCTGCATGCAGCCACTGCCCTTACAGCCCATGCCCTGGGCTCATGCTTAAGCTGGGTTTGTTACCTCCAGCACAAAACAGTCTCTAGAATAACAACACATTTGTGACAAGCATCACCATCATGAATAAACAAAGAGCCTGAAATACAGCCATGCCTCTGCCAGAGAAAACATTCACCCTCCACTCAACTTGGGAGAAAACACCAAAGTTTATAATACATACATACTTCACTGCAGTAATAAATTTTTAAAACTTTCATGCAGAATTTCTAAAAGTTATAGCAATTTTAAAAGACAAAGTGCTGGGTGTTTCTTTTCTTTTCTTTCTAGGAGGGTCTCACAATGTAGCCCAGGCTGATGTCCAACTTACTATGCTTCTGCCTCAGCCTCCTGAGTGCTAGGATTACGTGTGTGTGCCAGCATTCCTGTTTGGAGGAACTTAGCACCAACGTTCATCTCTATTATGTGTTCACAAGTCTTTTCCAGTCTACTACAAGGCAGAAGGGAGCAAAACAGCATGGAAGTGCTCTCACACTGCTATACACCGTCTGGTTGCTTGTTTCCCAGTGGGTTTATCATAAAAGAACAAAAATCACTAAGTCTGACCCAACATCTCGACTTACCTGGGACCTTTACAAGTCAAGACTAGATGTTTGAGTCCCCTTGAGCCATGAATACTCCATGATGTTAGGCATGGGTTGCTTCGGATTTAATATGGAATAGGTGGTATTGTTTTGCTTCTGAATTTATTTCATTTTTCCTATGCATGCAATGATAGAATCTACTCCAGCAAACTGATCTATTAGCTACTGCAAATCATATGGAAAGTGATGGCAATACATACATGCTACAGTCACTACAGAATTTAATCGTTACATGTATGTGGTCATTACATGTATCGGCAACTAAATGAGTACACACAAGGCAGAGATATAAATCAAAGCACAGAAAGTCCTGCTGGATCCCCAGGGTGAAGAGGACCCTCCTGTTACTTTTGGTTGCCACCTGGTAGAACAATGGGGTGGGAGCAGGGGTCAGTGATGGCTGGGCCTAGGTATACTCTTCAAAAAAAAAAAATCCAAAGGCTTATGTTTATAAATTTCTAGGGCATACTTAGAAAACAACCATCTTAAGGGAAAGTATCAAATTACCCAATGTCATGTTTCCCTATGTAACCTCATTGCATCCTTTTCTTCCACAAGAAGTCACTG
Organism: Rhynchomys soricoides; assembly: GCA_019843965.1. Lineage (NCBI taxonomy): Eukaryota > Metazoa > Chordata > Mammalia > Rodentia > Muridae > Rhynchomys > Rhynchomys soricoides. Next base: position 2,455,123 of record JADRCH010000212.1, on the reverse strand, counting down.
ATGACCAAGTTTTAAAAGAAGAGTGGCTGACAATGACGGGTATGCCAGGTGATGAACTCAATCCAAGACCATGGGAATTTGCACAGTTAATGATCACACAAGGAAGGTTTGCTTCTAAGGGGCCATGCAGAACATCACACTGGTCTAAATGTGTAGCTATACCTTCTCCCCACATTATATCAAACATTTTGGGGTCTGAGAAATGTATTCTCTGGACTCCAGGCTAGGCCTGACATATGGAGTGAGTTACATAGACAAATATCTACAGAGGAGTAATGGCGATGGTCATTTTCATACAAAATGAAGAATCGGACAATTTAGTTCTTTTGTGTATTAGCTTTCTGTTATCAATAAAGACAGGGAAGCTATAATTATACCAGAAAAGAAGCAGCCAGGATCATCAATAGGCAACCATCACCATTTACCAAAGTGCCATGACTGATGAGGAATTGTTAACTATCCTCTAGTAAACAAAACCAAATTGTATGAAGTCTGCAGAGCACAGAAAGTCTCCCATCATGCAATGATGTAACAAGAAAAAACTGAGGTAATAGGCATTGGCCAAAACGAGGAAAACAGAAAAAAACAAAAACAAAAACAAAAAACATAGCCACCCTTTAAAAGTTTTACTTGACAGAAAAGTTTATAAACAGAAAACGAGGAAATACACAGGGTGGGGCAATTCCTAGCAAACACCTGCTTGACACTTCGCTTTGAACACTTTCCCTCCCCACTATGACATACGCCCTTGAGAAGTGTGGCTGCAGTTCTTGAGGATGGGCTATTCTCACCAGGCCCAGCCTGACCACAGCCAGATGTAAATCCCCGAATCAGTTCATCACCAGCTTATCTAGATTCCTCTTTAGTTTGGGTTCTGTTGTCTATGATGCAGGGATAAATGTGGCTCTGGTAAATTCAGCACATACAGAAGACTAAGATGAGGAGACTCTCAACCCCAGAGAGCCTGCAAAGGGATACCCTTGCCAAATGGTAAAGAAACATCTGCTCCTCAGACACGGTGAAGCACAATCTAAAGAAAGAACAGAATTTCCAAGGTTTCAACACAGCAGCTTCTGACTTGTGTCTTCAAAGCCTATCTTATAATAAAACCAAGACGCACAGCTTCCTCCAACTAATTCAGGTATTCTCTTACCCGTCACTGGAGACTGCACAGCACTGTCCCATGCTGTTGGTATATGGCAAAGTGCCCTGAAGGTAGAACATCAGCTAAAACCCAGGGCCATGTTTCAGTCTGCACTGTTGATAATCAACAAGAGATGTGTTGGCAAGATTGTAATGAAACATAGAGAACAGGTTTGCATTCAAAAGCACACCCTGGCTACCTACATGCAGAGCTGCAGGCTGGGATCAGTATGTGCATCTTATCTATGCAGTATCTGCCTCAAGATAAGATGTTCACAGCATAGTCCCCAAAACAGCCCTGAGACTTTCCCAGACTTCCTGGAGTTTTGCTAAACGTTCTTCTACACATGGTCTACACTCCAGGAGAATCTTTCATCAATAGTTTTAGAAGCCAAACAACTAATTAAAGATCAAATTAAATTAATAGTATACTGAAAAAAATAACTTTTAGTGACTTTGGGGAGAAAGGAAGCAGGCATTGAATTAGTGGTCATTAGATAGAACTAGAACTTTTTATAGATTTTCTTATTATTTACAATGATTTTTATAAAAAGTATGTGAAAAAACAGTAATATTTGGAATAAGACCCTGTCATCTACTGTCTTCTGAAATACAGTAGATGGTTCCAACCATCTACAGTACAGAGCTTCCAGCCTCTACCCACCAGCATGAAGACAAAAGCCACACACTCAAGATGATGCAACAATCAGCAAAGGAGCCAGAGTTCTAAAGATGACCCCCAAGGACTCTGCATATTCAGCTGGATGGATGACAACTTTCATTGGTCTAGTCTCCCATTAGAGAACTGTCAAGTACACAGCTAAACATTTACCCAACTGTTACAAAAAACAAAACTTTCCATATATAAAATGTGGTTTGTTTAACTTCTAAACTGTCCCTGTAATTACTAACCATGAAGAAAGAATGGAAGCAAGTTCATGGTGCTTATTCCTAGCTTGGGGACAGTATTTTAAACTACCAGGGCTACCGTAGAAACCAAAAGAGCTATGCCCCTACTTATAAGCACTGTGGGCCAGATCTCTTATTTCGTCACTAATTTCCTTTTCAGTAAATCAATATTTAGAAAACTGTGGAGTATCCAGATTTCTTAACTGAAGACATTTAATATATCCTTGTACTCACCAAGGATTATTTTCCCCGAGGGCAGCAGCTCATGGCTCTGTGGTAACTAAAGGAGAACAGGAATAACTTCCTCGCAGAGTTAGAACTTACCTAAAAGCAGTATGCAGCATTCTCCTCTCTGCAACATGAACCAAGTGTTCATTACATTTAAGGAACTGTCTCACTGATGTGTACATGCCAGAGTAAAAATGCACAGCCATGTCAACTCAATTTGTGCACATGCGATTTTAAGTAACTGATAGCCAGAGCAAGATTGTCAGTGTCCAACATATATATGCATACATATACATATGTATATATATATACACATATATGTGTATGTATATATATTTAAATGGAGAGAGAAAGAGAGATAATACTCTGCAAGCCAGTCCTCAGGAGGAAGCTTCCAGATCAGTTCCAGCTTGATTCCTCCAAGTCTTGCATCTGAAGTACATGGTGTCCCCAAGTGTGTAATATCTTCCGGGATCTTAACAAACAAAAGGAAGCAAGAAAGCAAATGTGTTCAAACTCTACTGTGAACCCTCTCACCCACTGCCTGAGTATGTTTTCATGAGAGCAGCACTTAAGTTCTCGACTCTTTGTGGTAAGATACTTACTGCTCTTGTTATTCCCTACAGACAGCTGTGAGTATTCCAGCTGAGCATGAGACCAGCTTGCAGGTTCCAGGCCACACTAGCAGGGTATCCATATCAGGCTGAAGAAGAACGTGTATTTATATGCCTAACGTCATGTGTATGTTTGCATAATACTAGCAGGAGCTGGTATTACTATCAAGTAGATTTCAGAACTAACTACTGGCTTAGAGAAATAGAGACTGTGTCTCTATTGCACCTCCATGTACTGCTGGACAATCCACACATACAATAAGGCTAATTTTGAGTAGGTGAAGTCATGTTCCTACATTTAAACAATATCCCAAAATTGTTATGTTCAAATTTAGTTAATTGAACACTTTCAACACTGGACACTCAGTGATGAAGAAAGGCCAGCCCTGCAGGACCACCCTTATGACATCACTGTCTCTGGGAATGAGGGGAACTCACCGTCTCAAATACCAGGAAAACTATGAGTGGCTTCCTGTAATGGTACAAAAATAAGTGTCATAGATGCTTTTAAAATCCAGATATTTACCACAATTTAAGACCTCAAGTGTACAGAATTATGTCCAGCACCGAGACTGAGCTCAGTAAATGACTCCTGACATCAGCTATTCCCTTCCATTATTAAATATTTTTCAGTTTACAGATTTTAAATTATGATCTTTCCCCATTGTTAATTTTGGGAAAGCCGAGAAAACATGAATATTTGTTTTTACAAAGATAATTGTCACAAAGTTAGATAGAAATTTTCCCATATAAGTATTTAACTGATGGAGAGCATTGGTTAATCGCCAGGAACCGAGGGCAGCAAAAGGCAGCAAGACAAAGTCCACATTTTGCAGAAATGTTTTCCCATGAAAAGGTGGGGAAGGATCTGGGGTCACCATTATGACAGCACCCCTTTCCAGAGCTATATACTAGCAGGTGTCAATGGGTGCCATAGAGAACAGAAAATGGAGGGGTCAGACTGATCATAAGCAATGGACTTAAATACAGCAGCTATGTCCAGAAGATAATACGGAAGAGAGAGACATTACTTCCAGAAAGGAAAGTGGCTATGGCATTCAGCAGTTGGGAAGACAATGTCAGTGTGCTAGAGAATCAGATCTGAAGTGCAGTTGAAGTAAAAATACAAGGGAAAAATTGGTGAATGGGCACAAGGAAGCAAGCATGTGCTCATGGTACTCTCCACGGAGCAGCGATAGTGTCCTAACACTGATGATGTGGCTGAATGGCTGCACGGTGTCAACAGGAAGACGATGGACACGCTGGTCCCTCACAGCACACACTTCCCGTTCCATCTGTCATCTCTTCTGATCCTTTCACTCACCCCATTTCCATAATTCCCCGTGTCTGGTATCCAGACAGCCATCCAACAACCCCGAGTGGTTCCCTGTGCCTGGAATCCAGACAGACAGCCAACCCTCCATCGCTCGCAGTCTCACAAATGAATGTTTGACAGAACATAAATTATTATTTAGACACTAAAAAAGCCACAATAACTTGGAAGAGATTGTCTGGAAGTATCTAGTGTGAGCGCAATAATGACTAACAAATGTTGTATCGGGAACTACGGCTGTGATGACCAGTTTCTTATTCCTCTCCTGGATCAAGTTAGCTCAGTGAAGACAAAAGGGCAAAGCATTTCATTTTTACAAGAAAGATTGTTTTGGATTGGTTTTTCTAATGAGGAAATCCACATAGCATTTTTTTTAAAAAAAAAAAAAAATCATACTTTAAATGTATATGACTAAAACTTTCATATACCCAGATTTCATCACTTACGTTCACTAATTACAAGTGGGTGATCCCATGTATAGCTATTTGGGAAACAGGAAGTAGTCAGCTGGATTACAGCATTGCATCCCCCTGGAGAGAGGCATGAGATCTACAGGCTGGGAATAGGAATGCTTTGTGATTACATGGGGACATTTGTCAAGTCTCCTCAGTCCCTCTGACTTCTCTCCAGCACAAGGCAAGGAATTACCCCATCTCCCTCTTCAAATAGAAAGGCAGTTAGAGTGCCAGTGACCAGACCTAAGTCACCCCAGTCCTTCAAGTATAAGGTCGCTGATGAAGCAGTGTCTTGGAAGGGTGGCCAAAACTTCTCTGCCAGCAGATTTTTCCAAAAGACCAGCTTGCTAAAGCTCAGACAGTGATTTATTTCTAGCTGCCAAAAGGAGGGTCAGCGCTAGCTTCTAGATGGGCAGTACATTGTATCTTCCCTGTTGTTGGCTTTCTGGTTTATAATTGCAGTAATCAATATTAAGAACAGTCTCTAAGAGAGTACTCAGAAATGTGTCTTGCAGACCAACACTTGCTGAAGCAGAGATTTGTCCCTAGTCACAAGACAGTATAGTGTGAAAAATGCCCAAAAAATGTAGCTAGAAAGAATAAGGGAAGATACCAAGAGGAACTGCCCTTCAAGTTACAGTCTTCAACTTCACATAAAACTTTCTATTATCATACAATCTTCCTGGCATGATACTGATACTGGCGAAAGTCTGTGATAACTGCAGAAAGATAATAAATAAATAAATAAATAAATAAATAAATAAGAGACTAGATAACTCAGGTTCCCTTTTAGCATAGCTTAAAAACAGACTTACCATTAGAAAAAGGTCAATTCAGTTGGAGACAGTTAATTTCATATTAGCTATAATAGAGACATTCTGTTAAAACAACCATATACATTGGTTTAACTTCAAACCAGTGAGTGGCTAGGCGTTCTGAAAATTATCCAATACCTTTATCTACATTTAGCTGCCACAAAACAAACTAACATATACTTAAGGTTTCAATGGGCTGTTAAGCAACTTGGATGCTCAGGCAGACTTGCAAATTATTTTTAAAAATAATTAATACAACAGGAATTGAAGCGTTTTTAGTTTTAGGTCAAAAATACCTATTCAGAGTCAGTGTGGCAGTTCAGTTGTTAAAGAGGCTGCCGTGGGGAGAAGCCATGTAAAAAGGAAGCTGTATTTAAGCTGTAAATTAGTGCTTTCCCCCCTTGGGATAAGGGTGTTCTGCATCAGGAGAACAGAGGTAGGAGACTGAAGAAAGAGGTGGAAAAGCTCCCTGTGTGGTGTTGTACTGTTATCGATCTTGTAGACAATTGTGTCAAGTGAATATTCTGAGAACATGGTGAAATCCACAAAAACAAACTTTTTAAAGCCAAGGTAAAGAGAGAGCTTCAACACAGCAGACCCCCGTTACTGAGTCCCAGAGGACAATCAACATCGATTCTGAGGTCCCAGTCACACTGAAGCCATGCTTCCTGTATTTCAAGACCACCCAAGACCACCTACCATGGTCCTCTAAGGGAGCCTCTCTCCAGTCTAGCTTCGAACATAAACTTTTACCAAAGAAACCTTCAAAGAAAATAATTACTCACCATGTGTTAATTGTTGACCTTAAGCTGCCTGAAATAAATAAGAAAATCAAATGGATGATTCTTCATAACATGATGCTTATTCTTATTAGAAAAGAATGAAATTGAAGTGCAGTCTAGGTTATATTTAACTAGGAAAGAAATAATTTCAGTAAATTATAAGGGTGTGTTCCAGCACAATTTGACTTAATTATATTTTATTACTGAGATACAGGAGCACTTGAATCTATGGGAACAGGTCAACTGTGTCTCCAATATTTCTCAAAAGCAGCAGGATTGGTAACTCTGTCTCTGTGCACTTCTGTGTAAACAGGCTCCTCAGAGCCAAAGTGTGTGCACAGTCTTACAGAGAATATGGTGTCTGGCCCAGAATGATTCCCCACTGACAGTTCATCTAAATGCCACCTTGCTTTTCCCACACAGGCCTTAATCACCGTCTCAGGAATACATCAACTCTCATGTCAAGCTTGCTTTTCTGTGCCTTCTACACAACATGGGCGTTAAATGATAATTAATCTTCACAGGACACTCAGAGTTCTTTTCCACATTTCCAAGCATTCACAAGGCGACTCCCAGTACAGCCTATTTTCCAACAGTCTTCCACAGAAGTCAAGGTCAAGGAGCAAACCAGGCAGAACTTGGCTGCCAATGTAGAAGTATCTGTCACGATGGCAAAAGCTGCAACTTCAGAAACACAGGACCAATAGGAGTTTCTCCATGGTAGTGAGGTTCACAGCAAGTGATGAGTCACTGAGCTGCGTCTAACGATACAAAGATTTGAACTCATCACCCTGTAGCTCATCCATCACCACTATCATCCTCAGCTCTGTTTTTCCTCTGGCCTCACCTTGGATTTGAAGTGATCTTTCTTTAGTGATCAAGCAAGAAGAAACACAAGTATCCATGATCTTCCTTCCTTGTCATCAAGCCTAACTAGGATTTTAAGCCCAAAGTTATTTGTTAAAGCCTTAGAGGAGAAAAACTTTAGAATTCAACTTTAGGGGCTGAGCTAAACAGATTTGGAGCACATATTTGATGGCATACATTTAACATATCTGTTCCTGTTCTGCAACCTTGGGCATCAAGTCATACTTTTCTAGGGACAGAGATCCCACTAAAAGACCCTGAGAGCATCTCATCTGCAGAAGCTCTCTCTAACCAGAAAGGTTGAAGGTAAGGCTCTTATTTTGTCCCCCTGAAAACCTTCAAGCAAAGCTCTTCACCCCTATCCCCCTGCTAAGAACCAGGAAATAGCAGGAGGAGAAATTAGGCTAAATAATAGCACAAAAATGGCATAGAAATAATATGCCTAGCGAATGCTATTTCTTTGCCTTTTCTTCCTTGTACGGATATCTTATTCTCAACCAGAGATTCAACAGCCTTAGAAAGCTGATGTTCTTCAGGTTGGCAGTGAATGAAGGCACCCCTTGGCCTTAGGCTAGGAATTCAGGACTGTCACTTCCAGAAAGAAGAAGAGCTGAAGGATGGGCAGATCCATCACCTGTGTTTTATAGAATAAGAGCAAACACTGATTCTTAGTGACCCCACCAAAGAAAAAAAGACGTGTACCAAAAGTCTCCCATTCTATCAAACCAGCAGTGACAAACATAACTTCGTAATTGAGCACTTGTTTTACACAACATATCTTAACTATTTCCAGGTATCTAATTGTGAAGGCCTCCCGAAGCCCCTGAATGGGAAACAGCGTAAGTAGAGCTCCTTGCCAGGAGCCACTGAAGGTCGCGGCATCAAGGAGTCTTGCCTGAAGTTACACAGCTAGGAAAAAATGACCTTAACATAGAAACCTGGTCATCTATTTCATAATGCAATCTTATTTTTCTTGATTTTTAATTAGGTGTTTCTAGTAATTGAGCTATCTTACTACATGCAGAATGCTTTTTAAAGTCAACATTCAGGTTCAATCTGGCTGCACTCTGCAGAATATTCTGGAAGAATCTCAAGAAGGGCTTGGACCTGTTCCAGCAGAGGCTCTGTTGTTTGCTCCTGCTTTCCCTTTTAAGGCATTTCCCACCAACAAACAAATCCTTCTATGAAAACACCAATTTCATCGGACAGCGGATTATTTTTATCTAATTTTAGAAGTCATATAAATGTAACCTGAACAAATGTGCTCTTCTGCACACTATTCCTAAATTTCAGTCAAAGTTCTTCAGGAAATCAGAATTTCTCTAGAATGTTGTGCATCACGCAGTGTTAGTGTGCCAGGGAAGGGGTCGATCATTACGGAAAAGGGAAAAGCAGAATGAAACCAAATTCAAGTAGGGAAAACACTCTGCCTGACTTCACAGAAGGAAGATGGAAAAGTCAGGTGGGGATTAAAGTAACTCCCACGCTGTCAGTGTGCATTCTTCACTGATGGATCTCCAAGGTCAAGAAAACAGTTCACACAGTCATCAAGGTTATAGGTGTAACCAGAAGCTCTAAACCTTTGCAGAGTCCCTCTTGTAGAACATTATTATCTGGAGTAGGAAGGGGAGACCAGAATGAGCTCAGATTCCCTTAGACAGTAGGTGTAATCAGGCCCGCCTTTCATTTAAAATGGCTACAGCTCCTCTAGATTCCCATAAATTTATTAAAGAGCTAAAGTTTCCTGTTTAATTTCTCCCCCAGGATGCTCCAGAAGCTTTTGCTAAATCAAAAAATATTCGAAGCCTGTGGAGTGGTCTTTCAGAAAAGTTGAGTCAGCTGAACATGGGTGTTTGAGCTTGAAAGAAAGAGAAGGGGAAGATTGGGAAGAGCAGGGGGATGGGAAGAGAAGAGGGGTGGGAGGAGCAGAAGGATGGGAAGAGAAGGGGGTGGGAGGAGCAGGGGGGTAGGAGGAGCAGGGGGATGGGGGGAGCAGGGGGATGGGAGGAGCAGGGGGATGGGAGGAGCAGGGGGTGGGAGGAGCAGGG
>JADRCH010000212.1:2393207-2438174 GCA_019843965.1 Rhynchomys soricoides | reverse complement strand
AGGGAGAGGTGAGGGCTGAGAGCAGAGAGGGAGAGGTGAGGGCTGAGGGGAGAGTGAGGCTGTACTGTCACTGTGCATCGTCACATGATATGACCACTAGAATGATTGTGTGAGCATGTGTGCATGTATATGTGTATGCACATATGTGCATGTGTGTGCTGTGTGTGTGTGTGTGTGTGTGTAAGTGCGTGTGTGTACCTACAAATGTGTGCACATGTAGGTGAAGGCCCCAGATCCATGTTGGGTATCCTCCTCAGTTGCTGTCTAGCTTCTTTTATGTAGATAAAGTCCCTCACTGCATTAGTCAGGGTTCTCTAGAGTCACAGAACTTATAGGTAGTCTCTATATAGTAAGGGAATTTGTTAATGATTTACAGTCTGTAGTCAAACTCCCCAACAATGGTCAGCAGTAGCTGTGAATGAAAACCCAAGGATCTAGCAGTCGCTTAGTCCCACAAGGCTCTCAGGTGAAGAAGATTGAATCTTTCTCCTTTCAATGTCCTTATGTAGATCTCCAGCAGCAGGTGTGGCCCAGATTAGAGGTGTTCATACTGCCACACCTGAAACTTGTGTCTTCCACACTCAAGATCTAGATCTCAGGTGTGCCTTCTAATTCTGGGTTGTAATTCACTCAAAATATAGTCAAGTTGACCATCAGAAATAGCCAACACAATCACTAAACCTTAAATAACTTGGCTGGCACTTCCCAGGAATTCTACTGTCTCTTTCCCCTTCTCACAGTTCTGGGATGACAGTCACACATCACCATGACAAGCTTTTACACACAGTAGATCATCCTTAGCGGATTGTCCTTACATGGCAACCAATTTACCAACTGATCCATCTCCTTAGCCTAGATGACTAAGTTGGCTCCCCAGAACCCCAATGGTGGGAGAAGAGAAATGGCTTCCACAAGCCTGCTGACCTCCACGTATGCATACATTATGGCAGGTGTGCCCACATATGTACATAAAAATAAACATAACTGCTGTAAGTTAATTAACTAAAACCATAACTCCAGTCTAGTCAGAAGGAAAATTCACACAAACCCAAGTGCGAAACATCGTGCAAACTCCCAAGTCAAAGCTCCTCCAAACTGTCAAGTTCACAGAGTAGCAGGGTCTGAAGATGTGATGACCATATGCCCCATGGTGTTCTGGATGATGTCCTGGACAGAAGAAAGCTAGCAGGTAACCCGAGGAAGCTGAGTGAAGTGTTGATTTCATTAATGGCACACCATCAGTGCTCAGACCAAGCAACCAACTCTCATAAGGAGAAAACAGCGAGGCGATGCGAGTCAAGTGGTCAGAAATTCCCAGACTAACAGCCACTTGTCGACATATCTCAAATCACTACAAAATGTTCTTGAAATTGAATTTTGTTTAAAAGATCCAAATATCTTCTGCCCACAAATACTGATTCTACACTAAAAAAAAAAAAAAAAAAAAAGTGTTCAACAAAGAGACAAAAAGGATGAATGCCAAGTAACCACAGAGATTAATCATCCGGGATTTAATGCCGTTCAGTGTATTCCCGCTAAGTGGGTTATCAGATCAATTAGAGGACCCAAAGCCAGCCACTGCATTTCCTTAAGGCTCTGAATTATTAAGTGCCCACACACACCACCACCACCCATTGATGGTGCTCTTTCCTCTAGGCCTACAGAGTACCAGGAAAACTTCCTTTCCTATCAACGGTCCTTTCTACATCCACAGTCTTCTCCAGCAAAAGTCTTTTCTTTCCTTCATCCTGAGCCCCTTTCACCACTGTGCAGTGTTTAGGGTGCAGGATGCTCTCACATCTCCATGGAGGTGGCTTGTGCACGGTCCAGAAGCATGTATCAGAGAGGACAACGGCCTTGGCTGGTGAGTTCACAAGTCACATATCAGATTTCATAAGGAAGTACTGCAGTCCATCAGCTGTGTCCTCAGGCTCCTCGTCACTATCTCTGTGGGTTCAGGGATCAGTGAGATTCTACCTGTTTCCTGCAGATCCAGACTAGCTAGGCTCCAGAAGGGTCTTAGGAAGCCTCTCATGCAAGCGACCTCATCTATCCTGCAAAAACTCCTTAAGAGAACTCGTTTCTTTCCTCTGTCATCTCTGCAGCCTCACAGAACTTACACACCCACAGATTACACCATGGAGGATGCTGACAACCTCAGTAAAATCAGGCTGATGTCGTGAAGGCCCACACACCTCAGGCTGTATGAACCATCGAGAAAAAGAGAAAAGGTCACAAAGAGTCAACTCTCTACCTTCTGAGCAGAAAAGAAAGAGATTTCCAACTGGAATATTCATCCAAAGCCTGCATGTAAGCACCAGAATAGTATCTGGTGGATACTGGGGCATAATGAGTGTGTTTCTCAACAAAAGGCTCTGTTTGGTTCTAGGTCACCATTGCAAGGTTCTGTGTCACACCCTTGCACTCAGATGTAGAATTCTTATCTTGATAAAATTGCTTTTCAATTGAAATTGAGTCTGCTCAGCCTTTGATATACATGGACAGATGGAGCTCACCTTTGCTTGCTATTAAAATGGCATTATTCTTTTTTTTCTTTTCCAAAGACTATGCAAGTATGCTCTTGGAGGTTTTGTGTCTTGTCAGATTTGATAAAGCAATTAGTGAGTGATTAAAGTGATTTGATTTGCATCGCTAATAAGAATGTTTAATACCACCTCAAGAAATCCATTCTTTATTTATATAACAGAAACTAATGACTTCAATCAAGATATTAATGGGGACAAGAACTGAAGCTCAGAGGAGAGCAGTGAGATGACCAGATGGACCCAGAGGTCATTGTGAGGCAGCAGCAGATGCCCGCAGATCCCATTGGAAATGTCGAGTGATGTCATGTGTGTGCCTCCGTCTCCAGCTTTGTCATAGTCCCAAGAGAGACAAGAGCTTTTTAGAGGGTTGTGACTTTGGTTTCTTCAATGACAGACTTACTAAAACAAAGTTAAGAAAAGAAAAGTCATTTTCATGTTGTACTTAAAATTACAACCATCCCATACTGTGGTGGAAAATGACTTAGAAAAGCTCAGAAATCAAAACAAATGCAATCTTAGTCCCGACTCTTTATATAAATACGAAAAGGCCAGAGAGGAATAAAGAGGAGAAAGTAGGACTCACAATTTTATCAACAAATCACAAATTACCACTAAACAACCCAGCTCCTCAGCCTGTGCCTGACAATGGGCAGAGAAGGAGCAGACACTCAGCAGGAACAAACTGAGCAATGGCTAGCAAGCACCAGGAACTTCATTCCTTGAACCTATGCAATGCAAGGAAGCCAGGGGGAAACAGAGAAGTTCCTAGGCCCTATAGCAGCTTACATCAAAATGCATGGGCTTCCTGCCCCCTTTCCCAGGGACATGACCATCTGATTGTGGAGCTGCCTGGAGTCTAACAGTTCCCCAAATACATACACCACATTTAGGTCCACTTGGAACTTCAAAGACCATGTCATTTGTAAAAAGGATTTTTACAGATGCCATTAATTAAATTACAATGAGGTCATGCTGGATTAAATTGGATCGGTGTCTCCGTAGGAAGGCCGTGTGAAGGCACCAGCCACACACAGAGAACATCCTATGACCATGGAGGCAGATTCTGAATCCTTGTTTCCACAAGCCAAGGAATGCCAAGAGCAGCCTCCAAGCACTGGAAGCTAGGCATAAGGGGTAGATTGGGTGGGGCATGGGGAGTCAGGAGCTCAGAATGCTCTCCTAAAGGAAGCAAAAGTCAACACCTTGATTTTGAAATTGTGATATCCAAAACTAAGAGAATTGATCACTGCTGCTTATGAAGGACTCCAAATATGGGGTGATTTGTTCAGTAGCCTAGGGAAAGAAATGCAAATGTAACAGATAACCATACAAAATAATGAAGACTTTTTGGTCAGACTGGAAGGATTTTTCATGTTCTCAACCATTACTAACATAATTACAAACAAATAAATATGAACATTTTGTCAGCTACATGCTAAGTGTGTGTGTGTGTGTGTGTGTGTGTGTGTGTGTCTGGTGTTTAAGTCACTAAAAGCAACAGTGATGTCTAAAAACAAGCTAACAAAACAGAGAGAGAGAAGGAAAAGAGTAAACATGGCACACACAGTGCAGACGACAATAAGATACTCAGCAAAGTAGCAGATGTTAATGTGGATTACACAAAGACGACATTAGTGTGCCACGACTTAACTACTGAAACAGATCTTTAGAAGGTCTTAGTAAGAAATTGAAAACTGTGGTCTGTCAGCAGAATCTAGCCCACTGCTGTCTGTGTGAATAAAGTTTTATTGAAATATGCCCCCCACACACCCCTGCAAACTGCCAATGGCTTCTTTAGTGCCACAAGAGCATAACTGACTAGTCATGACACAGATCATGTGGCCCTTGCAGCCTGACACATCATGCTTTAATTCTGTATTTGCATTGACTGACTGGCAATAACACTAAAGAATCAGAATTTTAAGAGAGGGTGACACTGACTTAAGTCTTCACGAGTGTGTTTACTGACTGTTCAGAGGTGATATTGAACCATAGAACCTGAGAAAGAGACTGATATGACAGGTCACGTGCTGGTTCAGATGTCAAATGTTCCTCTCAGATTCACGTACGGATCAGGCTTAATACCAAGCTGATGTCACCATTTGAAAACTGGGACTGGCAGAAATAGGTGGCTGAGGGCAGGTCGTAGAACACAGCAGCTGACTCACTCTTCCTGTACTCTCTGCTTTCTAATCTACCACAAGAAGAGATGATTCGATTCTCCAACATGCTCCTGGGACCCTGTCCCCTAGGCTGTCTCGGTTAGGATTCAAGGACACGGGTCCCAAAGCATCAGCCCACACTCAGGTGCAAAGGGACAGACATCTTCGGGGGTGGCAAAAAATGAGAAAGGCAGTACATGGTCCTGCCAACAAATGCCAAGACAGCCAAGCAGTGGGACCAAAAAAATGCCCCCACTTGTTTCCAGGCCTGTCCCAATGACAATCTTGCAAGTGTCAGGAGTGTCTGAGAATGCTTGAAATCCTAATCTCCTTGGGCAAGGAACCTGAGAAATGCTTTTTCTTTTAGAGCAGAGTAATACAGGGATGGACATAGAATCTCAGGAATTTAGGACAATTTGTTCTGATATATGTCAAATAATGAGCAAAAAAGTACAGCTTGGATTCTCTAATCTTATCTAAGGTTTATAATGGCTGCAGCAATTCTATTTTTGATAACTATGAAGAGGCCTAGAAACCCTGGGATCCATTCACATCACTGTCAAAAAGAAAAGATGCAAAAGGCTATGTTTTTCCTCATTAATTAACCACTCCATTTAAAAACATGACTGCTATAAAGCGGTAACTAACTGTACATCTCCCAGCAAAGTTCTCACTGTTGAAAGCCCCTTCTAGGGAGCATGATGATGATAACAGGCCGAGAAGACTGAATCTAGACAGCTCGCCTCTTTCTATTCCCTCCAGCTATCTAAAGCATAACAAAATGTGGGGATAAACAGTTAAGATGAGGGTTAGCTAAAAGCCACATGGGATATGTGTTCACAGACCAATATCCAAGTAGATATTTGCATGTTTAGATAAAGGAGATTAAACGTACCTTAGATTGAATTTACAAGGCCTGTCCTCAGGTATTATAATTCACTGATTTTATCAAAATTAATTCACCAGTGCCTTCAATTATGTAAATAGCTGTCCACTGTCTGATAAAGATGTCAGCTTGGAAATGAGGATTATCCAGCTCAGGGAGGCTAACTAACAGCATGGATGCTTCCCAGCTTCTCATGAAAATTACCCTGGCCTTTGACACTTTATGCTGATTTGCCTCCTGTGGTCTCTGCAGTAATAGTCTTGAGAGCTACTGAAGGTCCCAAGAAGTACTGGCAGCACGACTTCATGATATGTGTTCTGATCCCAGCTTCCCTTCTTGCAGATAGCCAGAGAAGATGCTGAGCAGGGAGCAGCCAGAGGCCAGGATTCAAATCCTACTTAAAACATGGGTCAGATACTTACTTTAACAGATTGACAGTGACTGAAAGACAGACACCACCAACCCGTTCGCACTCGTGGGTGAAGAGTGGAGTTCTTAGCTTCCCCCTTCCTTCCCTATGCTTGCAGGACAGATGCTGACATTAGTTATCCCGCAGGGACAGATGGCACAGCACAGTCCATGTGAGTATGGTAAGATAATACTATTCAAGTGCTGGCTGGACACAGGGAACAATTCAGAGTTTCTTGAGTAACCAGGGGTTGAGCAGCTACTCAGGCCAGATGGATCAGGAAGAAAATTGACCAGACCTTGAATGTGTTGAGACTCTGGTTAGAAGGATCCAGCTACTATGCTGTGGATATCATACCTTGAAGCCATGAGCCCCTTTTTCTCACCTCCTCTCTACAGCTTCCAGGGGAGAAAGTCTACCAGAAGCAAAACTCTGATGTGCTCCAGAACCTAGGGTCTGCAGAGGATCTAGTAGGGCAGCAGTATATAAGAAACCAAGATTTCCCTTTTGATAACATTGAGGGGTCTTCTCTTATGCACAGTGGAGCAGCAACTCCCAGCCCTGGTTATATTTTTAGCAAATGTTGCTGCTTTCTTCCCATCCCTTCACTTTCTCTGTGAAGGTGCTCCTGTGTGCGTACAGTGGACCTAGCCAGGAAGGCAACCAGCTGCACAGCCTATGTGTTTCTGAGAAGAGAAAGACATCAAACCACAGTGCAGCATAACAGTTTCTGCTCACTGGTTCATGCCAAGAGTCAGACCCACTGGCATTAAAGACTGCTCACTGTGGAGTTAGGCTAACAGGCTAACATACGTGAATGGTTTCAAGTGTTCACAGAACTAGCACAAACCATAAGCCAGTGACTTAACAGATGTCCAAAGTTCTCCTTTAGGATACATCAGGCTTCAAATACAACCTATGTCCAAAATCCTTACTCATGACCACCGTCATCACCTTGTCCTGCCAGTATATTGAAACCACCTAGAAGGCACTGATACTGTAGGAAACTGTGCCCGAAGCAAAAGCCACCAGAGTAAAATGTATCCCCCACTCTATAGTGTTAAGGGCTCCCAAACCCTGTGTGCACAGACATGAAGGCAAGCGTGGCTGACGTAAGCACAGGATTACATGTGCTCTTTTCAGTTCCCAGACATTGCACAGGAGGAATGGAGTGGCAGATGACCTTTCCCACCGACGCCTATGCACAACCTCCATCCCCACACATTCCTTCTCAGTGTGCTTTGCCCCTCACCCATCTGAGCACACTCAGTTTCTCCAACCTTGCACAGCTGGAAAGCCCTGGAACTGTACAACCAAAAGTCTTCAGAGGAAATGGTTTCTGGGCACAAGCTGGAGACTTCCATTTCCTGCCTCTTAAAGCCCACATCTTTGCATAGAGGAGAGAGGCCATAGGCTAGATCCCTTCCTCATCAGGTATACTAATGGGGCTGCTTCTTACATCCAGCTGTATGAGGCTAGCTGGGTTGACTCCAGGGCCAGCCAATATGTGACTGCAACTGGATGAGACCCAAGAAACTATCCAGTAGAGACCAGGCCCCCAAGAGGCCGTGCAGCATGATAATAGATAACGGTCGCTTGAACTGCATAACTGTACTTACAAGCAATTATTGATTTGATTTGTTTTCTTTCAAAACAAGTGAAAAAATAAGAAGCTCCTGCCAAAGAAAGGAAACACTTCCCCTTAAGCTCTAGAAGCCAACACAGGGTTTTGAGACAGTGAAGATGCTGATCTACGGCCAGAGGGCAAAACGTTAAACTTAGGCAGTGTTTAGATGAGGCGGGTTTAGTTACAGAACTTTGTACTTAGGGAAAAGCCATCAAGTGCCGAGCCTATTGTTGCACTGCCTAGGTAGTTCTGGTTATTATCATCCTCTGTCTCCCAAAAGCACAACCAGCTGTCAGCTGTACCACAGCCTCCAGAACCTCTGACTACAGTACTACAGTGCCGGTGTGCTACAGGGGATGGCAGCCAGCCATTAAGGAAAAAAGGCTTCCGATCTGAGCCAGTCAAGTCTACCTCACACCATTTTCTTTTTGCATGACTGAAGCAAAAGTCCAAAGCCTCCATCCTGGCTACCGCACTTGTCAGCACCTTCCTGAGAGGTCAGGGGTTCCATTTTACCAGTCTGATGGGCAGACTGTTCTACTGAAGAGCTGTGTGCATGACCTGCCCGTGTCCTGTGGCCCACTGGGAGCTACAGAGTTCTACCCTCTACAGAACTTCATGTTCATAGCTTCAAGTTCATCCTGAACTACTAAGCCAAAATTACCTAAAGCCTTTCCATTTTAAAAACTTAACCCAGAGAATTCTGATACCAAGACTCTTCCAGACACTGACCCTGCAATGAAGAAATGAACTGAACTGGGCCCAACATTATAAATGAATCCCATGTTTTCAGTACTTCCTGTCCTAGCACTCAAATCCTTGTGAAATCCTGCAAGTACATTTGAAAGTGACCATGAGCATAGATTCTTATTATTCATTTAGTCTGTTTCAAGCCTTTCAGGAACAAGCTAGATAGAGCAGAAGGGACTGTGAAAGAGGAGTCTTTTTGATAAGCCGAGTGGTTGCTACGGCTTCTGTCTGCCTTTAAATGCTCAGAAGCTCCTTTTGTACTGGCTGGTGTCATTTGGGACCTTAAGATATCATCACTTGGCTTGGCTGTGCTTTGCTCCCATCGGAATGCAGGCTGAAGTTTCACTGCCAGGGTGATGGTGCCGAGAGGTGGAAGGCTTGGTGCCAGCGTGACGGTACCAAGGGATAACAGGCTTGGAGAAATGATCAGGCCATTTTAAGGAAAATTTATGTACTTCTTCCACAAACAAGGTTGCCACCAAGCAACATGTTCATCAACCTCTTTTGCTGCCTCTTCATCAGACTTTGACTTCACAGCGGTGAGCCTCAGTAGATACATAGTAGATGGATGGACTATAGGGCACTATACACATGGATTTCAGAATCATGAGACAGAGTGAACTTCTTTCCTCTGTGAACTGCCCGGCTCCAACAGACAATTCCGACCAGCACAGCCTTCTGAATGGATGCCTGGAACCCAAAGACCATTAAATCCAGAGGGCGTCACACTCGGATACTCAGTAGCTATGATCTTAGGGGGCTCACTAGCCAGCCACACTTCTAAAGAGAAGGGAAATGCCAGGGATGCACTGGGAAGCTACAGCCCATCAGGGACATTTGCCAGTACAATCCCTTCCTGGCTCTGGAGCTCTGCCTTCTTAGCTTTCTCGGAGTTGAATGTGCCAAGAGGTGTGCATCACAGGCAAAGCCCCTAACCCTTTGCTACATCTGGCTTATACTATGAGGAACAGAAGAAAATAAGGCCAATGGTGTCCCTCAGAGTTAAGGGAAGGTCACATGCAGAGATGGCACTAATGGCAGAATTGAGATACCCCCCATTTAAGTGAGCATGCATCATTTAATAGATGACATGTATACTTAGACATAGTCTTTCTTTAATGTATATGATTTGATGAATAATTATAGCATAAGTATATATATACAAATTAAATACCCAACACTAAAACACATAATTGACAAACAAGACTTAAGCAGTAACCATAGTCCTGCATGAAGAAGAGTTAAGAATTCCTTTGCAATGTTCTGTTCCTTATTTTTAAAGTACTGGCCAAGATTTACCCCTACATAAATAAAGGATGGATATTACCTGCCTTGATCCCACTGCTGTAAACACCTGAGTGATGAACTCACAACTTGGGAAATAAATGCTGTATGCCATCCTCATGTTGGTGACACCATGAGTACTAGACTCAGTCCAAAATTCTCCTTGGCATGTACACACGAAGAGAGCTTGGGGAAAACAGAAATGGTTCTTCTCTGGAGCCTGGAGACTAAGGATCTTGACCAACACAACTGGACTTACTTTAAAGAGGGGCATTCCGGTTTACCCAAACCTCCTGCTAGAGAGCTACAGAGAAGGTTGAGAGCAGGGGCCACAGTGTGCTGCACTCAGCACACTGAAGCTCTTACACTTCTAGAAAGTCCATCTTCTTCCTTATCATGGCTGCTGACCATCTTCACACTGGGAAGAACATCCTGCCACCAAAGTGAATTCATGGACTTGATCCCTTGAGAGCTACTAAGAAACCTGTTGTGCACTTGGTGACTCTGATACAGAAATGTCACAGAAAGATGTCAAGCTCCAAACTTCCCTGTAATCACCTCCCTCCAAAGAAGACTGCAAGCAGCTCAAGATTTACTTAGTGACCCTTAAGCTGTTTTTTACTTAGAGACACATCTTCGTGCAGCAAACTGCATGGTTAGATGGTATGTGCTCTCTGATAGACAACAGATAGACACATAGACAGGCAGGCAGACAGACAGACAGAGACTCGAGCTTTGGCTATACACAGAGATATCTTATGCAGGCAAAGCCACTAACCCTTTGTTACGTTGGCTTATCTGTGAAGGAGAGACCATGGGTTAAAGGGAGAAAACAGGACTGAGGATGTACCCAGAAGTACAGCACTTGACTCGCACATACAAGGCTCTCAGCTCATTCTCCAATATACACACAGAAAACCTCAGCAATGCTACTTCAGGGGGCTTCCTGAAGCACTAGGAACACAGCAATCGCGTGCCATTGCCACTTCCCTCAGATCCCTGCAGGCCCTTTTACCCCAGTGAGGAAGTCCCACCAAAGCAAGGTGACACAAAAGGACCACTTCTGTGGTCCTCTGTTCCTGCACACCAATCTTCCTCTCTCCTCTTACCATTGTGACCTGCCTTAGACTCCTGTCAACTCTAAAATGTTGAACAGAACTTGGAACATTGGTTTATGTTCTCTGGGAATAGTGCAGAGCAAATGGCATCTGTTCCAGGACAAAGGATATCCCCACTGGAAAACAGGTGTGGAAGAGAATCAAACCATGCCCAGCTCCTGCACACTGTCTTCATGGGTAGGGTACAGCACCAGCCTAGACCAATAACTAGGACATACAACATGGCCCTCTCTTCTCCCAGTGTCTTTGGTGGGGCTAGGCCACGGTAAAAGTAAATCTCTGCTCTAGTTAGTACTAAGACCCCAAGCGAGCCCCTCCATCTCTCAGTGAACATTTAGAAAAGCCCGCCCAGACAGAAAGAACTAGAAGTTCTCACGAGTGTCCCCCAGATTCAGGACTCTGTGGAATGTTAGTATCAACTAGGAGGCAGTGGGCATTCCACATAGCAGACACAGTCGTCTACCTTCTAACCTTCTGACACGCCAATTTCCAGGAAGGCAGTAGAACTCGTCAGACTAATGCTAATAAAATCGGGGGAAATAGAATCAGTGGACAGTCTTCTAGTGGCTGGTACAGGCTCTAGTCTTCCATAACACACAGATTTCAAAACTGCAGATTAACCTTTGGTTTTCTCCAGAGAGCCATATATTAGTTAGAACAAAGTCACCCATGATTGTGTTGGATTTCAGGTGACAATCCAATGACACTGAATGTGCTGAACTGTCTGCGTGTTCAACACTGTGATGTCTAAGCTGCCATTACTAATTTTGGATCATTGGAAACCAGCCAGCTCAGAACACATTTGAACCTGATGAAAATGGCCCAGCTACCCTTAAAACACCTACTGTGAGATCAACAGACATGCTTTTAGTTACAAATTGGGTGACACATCCGGAATGCAGGAAAGAATGCCTTAAGGAGGTCTGAGGGATCTTCCAGAGGCTATTTTTAATAGATGTCTCCTTTAGGAGTTGCAATGATTAACATAGGATTTAATGTCTGTAATTGTAAGCAGAGGAATTTATACAGCTGAAGTACAAAAATATTCATTATAAAATAATACAAATTCCTGTACTCCTTGAGTCTCGAACTACTGAAAGGCAGTGCCTTTAGTTAAATTAATTTAATTAATTTATAAGTTAATGTGGACAGACAGCTAACAAACTTCCGATTGCTAAGAAAGACAAACATGTATTTCAAACATTGACCTGTTCTATCAGATGTCTACCAGTTCTTAACTGTACTCCAGTCTTCTTTATATAAATGCATCTATGCTTTTAGTTTTGCATGTGTCTGCAAAGAAAAGATCAATTTATGTGACACTAATGCTTCTTTTACCCCAGGATTTTAAAATACTTAACACCAACTGTAATGTGTTTGGGTCATGCCACAATTATCAGGCCAAACAGCCAGCTGACTGAAGTCAATCCTAGAGGCTGGTTGAAGAAGAGAAACAAAGATAAATGTGTGTAATCATACAGGCTGTCCAGAGAGCAGCCGTTCCTAATGTGCATCGCACTTGCTTTTATGAGGCTAGCTCCTCAGGCTTAATTAAACCCAGTAGGCAACTTCTTGCTCATTCGAAAGTACAATTAAGGAAGAACCCAAGGACACTTGGCCCTGAGGGCCTCTCAGAAGTCCCTAACATGAACAATGTGCTAATTACCCCTCTGTCTGGGTCTCTTAATGACGATCTGCCATGCCTTCAATCTCAACCCTAATTCTTCCACTTAGGGCCATCTTTGGCAACCTCAAGGCCCAAAGATTGCCCCCAAAGGCTAACTCTTAAGGAAATGTATACTTTAGTTAAAATACAAAATGCCCAAAGATCATTGAAAGATACTTCAAGCAAATCTTAACACTGTTAAAGTGTGTGTACTGCCACCACTAATTAAAGGTGCTCTTGATTGTGGATTGAGGGTGAAATTGCAACCCTACTTTATGGGACACAATGGAACCACTCTGAGAAAGAGACTGCCAATATTCCTGGACTAGGTGCCAAATTGGGTAGTGACACCTCCTGGCTCTTCTGCAGATGATAGGGCCACAAATGGCTAGAAAGAGCCAAGCTGCAATTATTTCTTTTAAATAAAACCCAAATCTGCTTGGGAAGCAAGGATAGAAATAGCCAGTGTGCGTGGCACAGGTTTATTTAACTTTCTAGGAAATGAGATGAGATGGGGCTGTCATTGTCTGAATGGAGGAGCCCCCTAACACAGAGGTCCTTTGCTTCTCAAGGCCTTTGCACACTGACCCCTACCCATGCTACCACGTAAGCAAGCTCAATGAAGGTGCGAAAGGAAAGGAAGCCAATGGTACTGAGAGAACTATGAAACAAGAGCACACCTCGGTAGATTTCTGTGTAATATGTCCACTGGGAGAGCATGATTCTTTTCCTAGTAGGAAAATAGAACAAGGTATTTAGATACTATGAGAGAAAAATGTGCGTGTGTGTGTGTGTGCACGTGAGTGTGTGTGTGTGTGTGTGTGTGTGCGTATGTGTGCGTGCATGTGTGCATGCATGCGTGTGTGCGTGCGTGCATGCGTGTGTATGTATGTGTATATGTGTGTATGTGTGTGTGTATGTGTGTGTGAGTGCGTGTGTGCGTACATGTGTATGTATGTGTATATGTGTGTATGTGTATGTATGTGTGTGTGAGTGCATGCGTGTGTGCATGCATGTGTGTGTGTGTGTGTTTCTAGAAGATTCTCAAGGCAGTCATTCACTCAGATGAAACAAAGTCCACCTATCAGGTGTTCTGTGTTCTGGTCTCTCCTGCTCCTCTTCACCAACCAAGTGACCCCACGGTGTGGACCTGAAGTCTATGTCTCCTATTAATCCACATGAAAACACCTTCTCTTCTCCATATGATACCAGCACTCAGAAAGGCCTCTTCCCATCAGAATTCCAGGATACATTCTCCACAAACCAGGTAAGTCAGTTTTCTCTCTACCCTTGCTCTGAATTCAAATCATTAATCTCCTTTCGTACACATTAAGAAATAGTGAAAACTACGCATATAATATGTTAAGAAATGTCTTCCAGGTGTTTTATTTTCGGGGTGCAGCATCACGACGTCTTACTTTGTCCTGTTTACATCTGCAGGAACTAAACTCCACTCTGTGATGGGATGAAGTAGCCACCCAAAGCATCGTACTATAAGTCTGGTCCTCCATGAGGTGATGTGAAGGCAGTAGGACCTTTAAAAGACGGAGTAGAGAGAGAGGTTTCTGTTAGCTCCTCCCATGGCTGTGACTTCCGGCCTAATTTTTCCCACCCATCCTAAGGGTTTCATTAGTGCCAAACTACCCTGGTACTACACCCTTACACCTCTAGAGCCATAACCTCTTTTGTCACTAAGTTATCCAGTCTTGTATATTATAGTATGGTAATAGAAAACGGACTAAAAGACTCCGACTCCATGAAGTTTTAGTGAGTGCAGAACCCTAAAAGCAGTTCTGCAATTCTTGCCTCTCAGATGTGCCCGTAAGCTCCCCACTGTGAGTCCTTCACTGGCTTTCCCAAGTACCAAAATAAACCTCCAGGAGATGGAAACTCAGCAGGTGGGCCTGGAAAAACTGCTCAAGTTAAATACCATTTGCAGGCAGGCGTAAGCTTTCTAGTGAATGAATCTTGGAGACTCTTCCTTGCCAGCTCGCTCTTTCCTGAATGATTTCTCTTCACAAGCTGGTGATGGGACCGAGGAATTCCATCACTGCTGGCAGACAGAAAGTAAATTTGGCTCTGGGCCTGACTTCAGAGCAGACTTGGAAACAGCAACAACCAAAATATGTCGTCTGGACTTGTACAACTCCGTTCAGACTCCTCCCCCTCCCAGACCTCTGAACTCAACTCCCAGCCCACCCCAGGGACCACTGTGCAGCTCGCATTCACCAGAACATTCGCGGATATAGAAAGCAGTATGGAGTCAATGGTTTTAGCTGTGCACTGGACAAAACTTGGGGCCGGTAGGTAAAGAGAAGTCTTGCCATCAACAACCAGTCCAGCACCACGTGGTGTGACCAGAAGCGAAGGAAGGAAGGATGACTGGAGGTGAAGAAGCACCGAGGAAAGAGGTGCACACAGCCCTGCCACAAGGAGCTCTTTCATGAGGAAACGGGCTGAAGAGTGGGGTTTCCATCACTCTGCAGCAAGCAGAGAATGTGACTCTGGGAACACGAATGTTCTCCCCAGCTAGGCAGCACAGCTCGTGGAATACAAATGGGACTCAACGGCCACTGCACTCTTGTCGTGCCAATATCGGACTCGGGATCCGAGTTGACGGAAAGCAGCCCAGGATCAAATCTGGGGAGAACACGAAGGGCTTGCTTGTTGTTACATCAGCTGTAGCAGCTTCCAGATGCACTGACACTGACAAACATGGGTCAGTTGATCCAGCAAACCTCCTTCTGCATAGCTGGGTAAGGGAAGATGGCTGACATCGGCTTTTCCGGTGAAAGACTGATTGAGGGCTGGGCAGATGCTCAGTCAGCTGAAGTGCTTGCTTCAAAAGCCTGTAGACCTGAGCTCAATGCCCAGAGTTCATACAAAACAAACAAAAAAACAACAAAAACAAAACAAAAAACAATGCAGGTAGTGGCTTGTGGTTTGAAACTGTAATGCCAGCCCTAGGAAGGTAGAGATGGATCTCTAATAACAAGTTCTGTCGTGAGAAACAATATGTGAGTGAGTTTGACTTCTGACCTCCACAGGCACATACATGTACTGGTATGCAAAACAAACACATATACACCAAGACATGTATGTACATAGAAATGGATGGAGAAAACACACAAACAATCCACATATCCACACATACAGAAATATATGTATGGACATAGATATGTACATAGAGAACACACAGACACCCCACATGCCCATACATACACAAAAGACTGAAGAGGGAACAGAGAAGGTCACCTTATCATGCTGATGGGGGAGGTATGTTATTAAAGAATATAAAGATTAACCTCTGAAAACCTAAGCTTGTTCACTGGAAAACATCATTTTTATATTCTATGTAGGGCCGTGTTTCTCAACCTGTAACTCCTTTGGGGAGCGAAAGATCCTTTCACAGGGTCACATATATGCATCTATCTGCCTGTATATCTGATATTTACCTTATGATTCATAACAGTTGCAAACTTCCAGTTATGAAGTAGCAACAAAATAATTTCATATTTTGGAGTCACCACCACATGAGGAACTGCATTAAAGGGTCGCAGCATTAGGAAGGTTGAAAAGCACTGTTGGTGGCTTGGAAACATTAAACTTGAATGGATAAATGTCTGCCTTTAACCCCTAGCTCTGAGCTGAGAGTTTTCCTTTGTTGACATGTGAGAAAGATCTCGTGTGTCAGGATGTGACAGGATCTCTTGTAGCCTAGGCTGACTTCCAACTTGCGATCAAGTCAAGAAACTTCTAATCCTGCTTCCTCATCTGAAATGCTGGAATTATCGTCATGTACCATCACTCCCTCAGTTTATACAATGTCAGTGCCATGATGGAATCCTGATGCATGATACACATTAGAGAAACAATCTACCAACTGAGCTACATCCCCAGCTTAATATTACCCAACTATAAACCTCAGAAAAAGGTGGGAAGAAGGTGTCTACTGACACAAGAAAATGAACTCATAACATCCAGGGTCTTTTCAAATGTTTCAACCTGCAATAATAAAGTTAGGATCCTACACATCTGCTAGTATCCAAAAATCAATATTTGATATGAGATCTTAGATGCTTTCTAGGAAAGTAAATGTCTGGAAAAAGTGAATACTTTCAAAGGTAAGAACACTATCCCTGGTCAGAACAACGTCTCCATATCAAACTGCTCATAACACATAATTGTGATCAACTCAAGCTATCTGAACCAAAGCAAGTCAATGACATCTCTAGAGATTTTGAAACAAGAGAAAACCTCATAGTTTGGTTACTCTGTACCTGGAAGTCTGTCTTGACAACATGGAGACTTCTCTGACCATGTCAACATTAGTCATCCCATTTAACATCTAGAGAGCATTGTCTCATCACAAATCAAAGAGACCAAACAAGGAAAACAGTGGCTACACAAATAGCATTCTACTGATCCCTGTAACCATCAAAATGGGCCCTAATAAAGGAACAAGTGTCACAAATAACTCCTTACCACTCGCCAAGGGCAATAGGTCAGGACTGGCAATAGAAAACGTGGCCTGGTTATAATGTTGCTCTTAATTTGCCTTAGATTACATCTATTTATTTGGGAGGGACAAATTCAGAATAAATCTATGAGAAATAAACTCCAAGAGCTCTATAAAAATGTTGTGATCGAATCTCAGATTGACCATCTCAAATGCCCTACAACTTCAGGGACTAACAAAATGAGAGGAGAGGAGATTGAAGAAATGCAGTGCTGTCCCCTGCACCATCCCAGAGCTAAATAAAAATGTTCCCTTACTAATGAAGAGGTGTCTATGAGCTAGAGGGTCAGCCAGCCATTGCCGGATGCCAAAAGCCATGCAGGGTGTTCTAGGCACAGACTGCCTATGCCAAAGGAAACACTTTTACAGAAACTTACCATGTGGAAGCTAACTGGTATGGGAAAAGCAAGGCGCCCATGGATGAGCTAAGCAAGCCTGTGGCAGGGAGGCTTGGGGGATTTTAAGGCAGTAGACAGATGGAAATCTCAATAAACAATAGGAGAGAGCTAAACTCATTCATTTTCCCCAAGAGACAATAGGAAAGGAAGCAAATTCAGTTCAATGTATTCCAACCCAGATCCTATTTTCACCTTTATACTTTAACCAAAAAAAAGTGCCAAAGCAGAAGGAACCAGAGTTGAAAGAGCTAGAAATGGCTCTATGACTCTTAAAAAATAAAACATGCATAGGGCTGGAGCATTTTTAAAACTTGCCTTCTAATCAGACATGAGGTCCTTCACCTAAGGACATTGAAGTGGGAGACCTGATTCAGCTTCAGCTGGAGTTTGAGATAGCCTGGGCAAAACAGCCAGGACCCTATGAAAAGAAAGGAGAATAAGGATAGAGGGAGGGAAGGATCAATGGAGAAATCAAATGTGCAAAACAACGTGAGATCTTGTTCTCGGCCTTTAGCTGTGGCTGATGGAAGACACCGGCTACTGGACCACATAACAAGGCCCTGTTGCAGGAGGAGAAAAGTTGCCTGCCTCATGAAGCAGTTGAAGCAAATGCCAGCAAGTGTCAGTATAAAAACAGCTTTTATTTGCCAGATGTCGTTGTCATCTCAGAGGCTTACTGCTGAATAAGCCCACCATTTCTAGTTCTTTCTGAACTCGGCTGGTTCAACTCAATTGTTCTAGCTCAAACTCCTCTCCAAACTGACTGATTCAATCCAGCTTCTCTTAGCTTCTCACTGAATTGCTCTTCTTGACCTCTAACTAACTCTGGAATCTGTTCTAATCTTCTGGCTCCTTAATCTCTGGGTCATTCTGTCATCACCTGCAGCCTGTCTCTGTAAAACTGTCCTAATAAAATTGCCTCCCCCCCCCATTATCTCTCTTTCCTGTGTTCTTGAGAGAGTTGGGTATATCCTATCTCCAACTCATTCTGTCAAATCTTTCTCTGATTCATCACTTTGTCTGCCAGTCAATTAGATGTCACTTTCAAACATGGCTGCTTCCTTCTACAAACTAACCTTACCTACATTGTTTGGGATTAAAGGTATGTACTAAGGGTGCTTCTGTATTCTAGTCATTGGGATTAAAGGTTTGTCTGTATTCCAACCAGAGCATACTGACCTAGAAGGTCTTTGGATGTGATCCCTTGCCAAAGCAGCCATATTGCTGAATTAAAATTCAGAAGTGCAGAAACAGGCACAGGCATGGTGACCTTCACAGGTCAGAGATGAGTGTCTTCACTTAGTGAAGAAACTTTGCCTTGTCAGTTACAGACCTTGATGGAAGCTCCAAGGAAGCCTATGATTCTGTATTGGTCACTGTGTTCTTCTAAGCCATGCCCAGCTTAGAAGTTGGACCAGCAGGAGTCAGTAGAATCACCCAGTCTTTCCCAAAGTAGCTCAGTTTGATGATGACTTTATTTGATTGATTGACATGGTGATGTGGCCCCATGTGTTTACCTATATTCCTGAGTTTACCTACATTACTAACAGAGACCACAATGTCACAAACAAGGAAGTTCTTTGCATCAAAGGAAGTTCTTTGTATCAAAGAAATTTGGTACATCTTGGAACCCAATAGCTTCGACTCTATAAAAATGCACGGGAACACTGAAAAAAACTCTCAATAAATGCAGCAGGAGCTATGTGTAGGCTACCAGCAGTTTAATTCACTCCAGCTTTAGAAATTATGTGCCAGATTTCCATTTATAACTATATCACTGAGGTATGTTGCATGCTCTGAGGCTGACTCATTGCAAGTGTACAAGTCAGTCAATTTGAGTAAATGTACATGTGGGTGACCACCTTCACAACCTAGGTTTAGACAATGCCATTCTCCCAAAGAGACATGCCTGTCCATTTGTTTCCCTTCCAGTTCTCACTGCTAGCCCAGGAAACCACTTATCCACTTTCCATCTTTATAGTTTTTGCCTCTGCTAGAAGTTTCTATAAATGGAATCAAACAATGTATGGTCTTCTGTGGCTGGCTTCTTTCACCCAGCTCCATATTTTGAGGCTCACATCTATTACAGCATATATCAAGAGCTCAGTCGGGTCATTGTTGAGCAGAACCCACTGCACAGAAATAAACAACTTGTTTAGCCATTTGCCTGCTTCAGCTTATTAAACATATACAACCAACTAAATGGTTAAGACTTACTGGCCTGATCACAGAATGAAATGAAAAGGCCTGGCATATTTCTAAAATATTCTGAAGTCATAATGTGTGAAAATATGTAATGAGGATACAATTTGTTCCTTGGAACTTTGTGTGGGTGGGAAGTGTTTTTAAATAAGCAAATAACATCCCGGCATTTCACTTTTTTATGTTTTAATACACACAAAGTGTTGTATACTGATGCCAAGCCAAGCAAGGTCATCGATTCATTTACCAAGTACCCACTTAATCTATAATTAACATACATTAGAATATATGGGGTGCACAGTCCTTCTGGTTCCTGGCTTTCAAACAACAATGTATTCCAAGACTGTGATCATGAATCAATTTGAGCTTATGGGAACATTTTTCTTCCCGTGAAGGATATAAACAGTGCCCACCATCCACGTTACCTGGGGAATAAAATAGTGTTGTCTAAGTAAAGCCAAGGTCATATGTGGCCAATGCTCTTCTGCAGTCAATAGTGTGTGGTTAGGGCATGCATGTATTTACTCATTCACTCACTGACCCGCTGCAGCCTTAGGGCCCCATGTATGCCAAATACCATTCTAGAAACTCTGCAGGACACACATGTAAACAACAAAGTCTCAACCGTCTCTTAGATTTTCACTCTCCATTGGCGCAATCGATGAAGAGTCATACACAACACGTGGGCAGCGCAACATACGGGAAGTGGGAAAGTAAAATAGGAAGGCTGAGGGAAGGAAAAGGGAGAGATGTTTTAGACAGTGTATTTGGAGACTCCTTCGGAAGAGGGCACGTATGGGTAAGGACCTCATGCCAGATGCAAAGGCAGAAAGCCTCGCAGGAAAACACACCAAAAGCATTCCAAACAGGAGTGCCACAACCAAGCTGCTAGAAACAGGCAGCAGGCCTCAAGACCGGAGGGGCAGGGGTGACAATTAACAGGCTTTAGAGCCATGCGGTCTTATAGCCAGGTCCACCTTCACTATTCATCCTATTGAGCCCAGGCCTATGGACTCAATCTGCATAAAAGGGGCAGAGTGTGACAGATAGTGGACATGCCGCAGGCAAACATCCAGGCAAGCACACATGGTTCTATCGGTGTCTCTGAATCCTGGGACTTCTTTCCTGCATCTTTATGCAGTTTCTCCAGAACATAACCTCAACCTAACATTGTGTGCTGCATTGTCTGTTCTGAGGCCCCACTTGGTAATCAAGCAGGCCACTCCTGCTGGGGAGCCTCACTGACTTCCCATCTCCCTCTCCATTTACCTACCATTTTCTCAGGAGATGAGCTCTCCAAAGGGTATCTACAACCAATGTGGATGTGGGGGTTCTCACCCAGCATGGCTCTTGGCCATTTCCAAGTTTGTCTGGATGTTCAACCACTCTGCTGACCCCTCATAAAGCTGCTACCTGCATCTATGAGCCACATGGGGACAGTGGTGCTACCTGCTTACACCTATGACACTCTGCCAGCTGTCAGCTTCTCTAGCTAGGCACTTTCTCACCACCACTCTCCGTTAGAGTAGCTAAGCCAGTCTTTCAGGAGCACAATGTTGCCAGTGAACCTCAAATTAAAGTAGAAGCTTCTCCTACTCCATTTCACAATCGAATTGCTTCCCTAAACCATGCCCTCTGGGAATTCCCCTAAAATCAAGCATGTGGCTAGAAAGTGTAAGGATTTAAGAGACAAGACAGCTTAAGCAAATCCTGGTTGGCTGACACATATAGACCAACCAGAAAGAATGATAGCTGAATGGTAGCCTTGGCTAGACCTAAGAATTTAACATCCGTAGCAACTTTCTTCCTTTTTTTTCTTCTTTTTAATTTACTTACTCACTTTTGCTGTCCGCTACTCGTTACAACTTCCTTAACTATACAGTCAGTACAGAAGTTTTGAATATTAGCTCTCTAAAATAAAATCGGAAATCAGTTGTGTTTCTAAAATCCATTTGGCTTCCGGATGCTACATTGCAAACTTCCCTAGGCATCCTTCATGATGGGAAGAGCTTTGGGGGACCCTCTCCCAAATATAAAGCAGCTCTAGTTCTTGGTCTGTCCACCTGTTTTTGTAGAAAGCGACTTTCCTGTATGAGCTGTGCTTGGATAGAGCTTGTGGGACACATCCCTCCTGTGATTCAGAAGGTTTATTGAAGCAGTGGCTATTTGGCGAATGCAGAAGAAAGTGCTCTGCAGAATTATCCTCATTGTCTTTGTCTTTGTTTTTCTTTTGTGTTATGCATCAGTGCCAGACACTGAGTGAACGTGAACTAAATGAGTTTGGGACGCCACTGCCTGTGACCAAGTCACCCTTTTACAACTCCGGCTGTCACCTGTGTAAAACTTTTTTTTTTTTTAATCTTACATCTCAGCAAATACAGTATTATTTCTCCAACAGTGCCGGCTGCTGATAGTATCACTTGACTGGTTATTTATCATATATATCTGTAATTGAATTACCCAGTGCAGTAATGGGATTTACTTTCAAATGTACATAAAAATGCAATGCAAAGTAAAATTGTTCTGCTGTATGCTTCCTCGTCAGTTGGCTTGAACTTCAGGTCAGCCAATTCCACAGAAATGCAGAGACGGAAAGAAAAGGAATGAAAAAGCAGGAGATAAAAACCAGGTGGGCTTACGGCCAAATATAAAAGACACTCATCCTTTAACAAAGCTATTTTCTTTTGAAATAGTTTCTTATTCACTGTTAATCAGAAAGCCAATCCCAAAACACAGAAAGAAAAAGGAGCAATTGAGTGCATTTCTTTTCCAAGTTCAATACTGAGCATGTTTGAAAACATTTGAGAACTCGGGCATGGGGATAAAGCGTGCTCATCTTTGCTCTTGTCAAACAATAATAAATTTTGGACCAAAGAAGAAGGAAAGAAAAGAAGAGACAGCCATACTTAGGGCAAAATGTTCCATCAACTGTTTGAGTCTTTAAAGTTGTACGGCCTCAAACTACCCCGTGGAACGGAGGCTGAGTTTTCTAGTTCTAGGACCTTCCAGAAGGCACAAAGGCATGAATTAATCATGTGGAGATTGGTGTGCTAAAATACATTACATTGGACTCAATATCTTCTCTTGGATCAAGCTTTTTGTTTGTTGTGCTCTATCTTGCTTAAACTCTGAACCAAAGAGCATTTTGGACAGACTTACTGAGAGCAGATACTTTGTATCCCAAGATTAGTTTTTTATTCCTCTCTTTTCTCATTATGAAAAATAGAATTTGCCTGTTTGGATAACCAATACCCTAAAGTGGGATGGTACAGTTGGTAAAGCATTTGCTACCAAATCTAATGACCCAAATTTGGCTCTCAGATACATGTTGGAAGGATACACACACAGCTGCCATGTGACCTTTATACTGTGTCATGTGCAACATATGTGCACAAGCACGCGTGCGCGCGCGCGCGCGCGCACACACACACACAAATGTAATAAAAAATGTAAATGCCAAAAAAAAGCTACATCCCAAATGGATGTTCATACCTTACACCCATCTCTGTGATGCTCTTATTCTAATCTACGGGGACTACAAACAGCAGAGCATACTATCTCTGTGATGCTCTTATTCTAATCTACGGGGACTACAAACAGCAGAGCATACTATCGATGTCAGATCATGGCTGCAGGGTAGTAGAGGTTTTTATATTAAAAAAATAGTAATTTCAGCTCGACTTTTACATCCTAATTTAGAACGCATTTGAGGAGCATCTATAAAAATCTCCACATTGCTGACAACAACACAGACCCTGTAAACTATTTAAAGAATGACACTCATCTGGGGATTACAGAAAAGTTAACTGTGCAGAATATAAATATAGATTTGCAAGCAGGTACAGGTGGGCAGAAAGGTAGAAGCTTCTTTGTTAGATATTTTGTTGTAATTTAATTTGTTAGACACTGTAATTTATGTTTCAAACAGTATTGAACATTAAACACAAAAACTTGTCACCTTAGTATTATAATTATATCTTAAGCAATTTGGGTAACTATAGCAACAATTTCAGATACATTTTATAATACTAATTTGGCATAATTTTAGAATCAAGAATTATAGCGGATTTATAAGAAACGGTTTTCTCAAATAGTTGTACAATTCTACATTTTTTAAAAATGGGTTACTTGACTAGGACTTATTGTGAACGAATAGATTTGTTTTGTACTGCACTTGGCATGATCTGAAACACAAGCCTCTTCTTTAGGGTCAAGTTCTGATTTGCACACCCTGAAGTCCATGCTCACTCATTTATCCAGTAGGATGTCTGATGTCCTTGGCTGGACTCTTAGCAAAGCCCTGCCCATCCCTCCTCCACCTTCCTTTATTTTGTCTTTGGAAAGTCTCAGTTTCAGTGACTTTATGATAAAATGGACATCCAGTTAACTGGATAAAAATCATTATCCAGTTAATTGGAACTATGCAATGGTTCAGCTAGATAGCCCCCTCTGGCATGAGCAGCAGTTGATATAGCCCCAAGAAACTGGCATCTTTTTTGAGCAAGAAGCATACAACACAGAGAAATGCTTGTTGGTTTTAACAACTGTCCCTCAGCAAGAGGCTAAAATAAGGATACAGAAGAATTTCCTCTGAGAAGCCAGTACCTTCAAGGACTTCCAGTGGTCCATGAAACCTAGGCTCATGGTAAACTTGTGGGATATGTTTGTACTCGTATTGTAACTCTGTGCTTTTCCATTTCTCTCTTTCATTCTCTGCAGACATGACTTGGATGTCACTTGAGACAGGCACAAGGAGGAATAAACACCAGCTTATTTACAGCAGATTCTGAACACCTCAAATACTTCTTCTGGTCAAAGACAGGCTTCCCCACCGGGAGACCAAAGTCTTTGCTCTCAGCAGGGATCCTGCAGCTGTTTGCCATTATTAGCAGCATCTTAAAAGGCAGAAAATGATGAGCACTATTCATTCCCCATGTGAGAAAAAGTATGTATTGACTACAGACATATAAAAGCAGAAGCCAGTTCATGGACTTCACAGCTGAATGGGTACACACTGTGACTGCAGGCAGCATCTTGGGTGAGCCACAGTCTTAAAAGTTTTTACAATAAACAAACTCAGAGCAAAGGGAGTCTGTGCTTCAAACAACTACATTGAGGACTGCTTTTTCATGTAAATCAAACCTGCAGAAGAAATGTGAGTGGGCAGAAAGAAATGCACATTTCTTTTGGAGTAAACACAGGAAAGAAAAGTTGTTTCAATGATCTACAACAGAAGGTGTCTGCTCAAGCCTGCAATGGAACTGTGAACAAGGGAGGAGCTTCTCCCTCTCTCGAAAAGCGACATTAATCAGCAATTAATTCAACGACCCTAATTGGGTATTAAAAATGTTTTCTATTGAGGGCTAGTTTTGCCTTTCTGTGTCTCCTTATAAAAGACTAATTCTGTAATTAATAACACATTTGCTCTTCAAAAACAGGGTTCTTCCTGATATGCCTGGACACACAGCTATGCAACAATTTTGACACCCGGTGTTTTAGCCAATGTGTTCCTGGGGGCAGAACCTCCTCTCTGCGTTACACATAAATCTTATACCTTCGCGCAGTTTCAATTGCCCTCTTGTTAAGTACAGTTGTCAAAGGAGAAAGATGCGTACCCTGAGGAGTTTGTAGGAAGTTGTCTTAGGAAGAGACCTTCCCACATAGACGGTTTCCGTCCAACTTTTCCATCGATTAACTGGGCTAAAAGCTCTCTAGGGTAAAGAGAGCACCTCCCTCAACTCTTTTCCTTTTGAGGTGAATTCACAGCAAAATCTGTGTTTTACTGCTGCCTAGGACCCCTTTCTCGCTTGCCCAGGACAAAAACACCAACAAGCTCTGTGGCATCCTCTCCGAAAGCTCGCTCTTGGCGCCCCCTGCCGGGAATCTCCAGGACGCCGCAGGCGCAGGAAAGTTAAAACCCAACTCCAGGCAACAGCATCCAGGTACAAACAACAAAAAAGGAGGTGAAAGCGCTTCCCGCCAAAGCCCAGGGCGGGGGGGGGGGGGGGTGAGGGGGACCAGGACCCGGACCGGGACCTAACGTCCCTGGGCCCAGTAAAAGGGGCAATCACCGGGGATTACTCCCCACCAACAGTTCCTCCGAACATCCTGATCACCGATCTTCGCCTGGCCCCAGACAGTGAGCGCGGGTATGAAACGCATGCGGCGGGGCTATCAGCAGACAGGGGCTCCGTGAGTGGAGCTCACCCCGTTGACCAGGCTTCTCCACCCCTGCTTTATCCTTCCTCAGTAAAACATTCTGACGGAGTTGAGCCCTAGTCCCACTACCCCCAGATTCTCAAGAACACCGCAGAGAGCAGGAAAATGTCCCCTAGTCCACCGGGCAGGGAGATAGGCGATTCTGACCACCATACCCGGTTCCAGATCCCACCAAGCGAGCCTGGCCTCGCGCGGAGTACGCGCACAGATCTCCACGCATACCTGAGAGGTTCTGGCCGAGATGCAGGCTTGCCCACTGGCCAGTCGCACACCGGGACCTTCCCAATCAACGCTGGGATCCAGGGAAAGGCTAAGACCCAAACTTCCAGCCGGTGCTCTATCTCCACTGCGACCGCCCCCGCTTTGACCGTAGTCCTATTCCTTTACGCGCTTCTGCCAGGTTGTCCCCACCCAGGTGTCTGCAGAGTGACCCTACCCGAGACCTACACCACCCACAGATGGACCAATGCTTCCCCGGATCGCGTTCACACGCGCAGGGTCTTAGCTATGACACCCAGGGACTCTGCGGGAGAGCTAGCTCACCAGATGCGGGGCGCGTTGCTCCTGCTGGTCATCCAGCGCCCGGGGCCCGGAGCTGCTCCAAAGGGTCCTCTTCAGTGCGCTACAAGGGAAGTCGAGGCAGCAGCCTCCACTGCACCCCGCCACTTCTCCAGAGCTATCCTCTGCTCGCAGCGCGCCAGACGGGGGACCAACTCGCCTACCAGAGTCTCCAGTTGTGCAGCTGAGTGAGTGGACAGGCTCGCGCCGAGAGAGGGAGATCGGTGAGGTGGCAAAGTTGGGTACCCTCTGCTTAGGAGTCACCCGTGGGAACCGAGAACACCCCAAAGGATTGCACGTTCCGGGCCGCCCCCGCAGTGGGAAGGTGGGATACAGAGGCCGCCTCAAGGCTGGGACCACCGCCGCCAAGGGCTGAGGAGCCCACCCGCGGCGGGAGCGCAGCGCGCGCAGGAGTGGGCACAGCGTGAGCAGCCGCTGCGGACGCCGCCTCCCTGGCGAGTAGACCAGCGCTGGGTGAGCGGGCCCAGAGCTCGGGGCGGGGAACACAGGGCCGCCTCGCCACGCCCCCGCCACCGCCCCTCCCCTTCACCGCCCCTCCCGCGTGCAAACTGAGCGTCCCACCCGCCCATGACCTTCCCAGGCCCCTCCTCTAGCCCCGCCTCTTCCCGACCTGGGACCCCTAAACACTCCCTGGGGGGCTCTCTCCACACCCCAGGAATCCTATTTGTGTCTCCCGAGTGCAAGTTCACCCAAGTGGTGACTTTTTACGGACTCCCTTCCTCGCCTGGAAGAGACCTTCTTTGGCTACCCGCCCCCTGTCCGGTGGCTCCGACGTGGCTTCTTTTCAGGACCGGCTGTATAAAGGGCTGGAGTCAGTTCAACCCAAACCAGAGACGTGGCGTCTGCTAGGCCGGCCTAAGCTCCAGGTATGTACGTGCCTCTAGGCGGATCGCGGGTGGGAAGAAGGTGGGAGTTTAAGATTTAGTTCTGTGTCATCTTAAGAAGACTGGGGTGTGTGTTGGGGGTGGTGAGGGGGTATCCGCGGATTCTTATAGGAGAGTTTGGGCCCGGCAAGACTCTCAGCTAATTCTTGAAAAGGGTTGATCAGACAAATGAATAAATCTGCCATTCAAGGAATCAGAGCAAGAGGTTCCCAAGTAACCCTAATGGGCGTTAGGAGAGGGTTCCCTCATGGACAGATCCAGCTGGGCTAATTGGCACTTCTGCTACTATCTTGGGACTTTACTAAATGAGCGTCCGGGCAAAAAGTTTCTCTTGGAACGCAAAGTAAATGCCTTGGAAAGGCAGTTTTATTGACGCGTTATTCAGAGAGTTCTCCTTCTGAGGAAGTGATCAACTCACCAAGTTCTAAACAACATACACGGTTATTGAGAGGGAAAGTCACAGGATAAAGAAAGTCAGAAAATGTGAGTCCCTGCTCCTACAGCCATGCGTGATCCCCTTCCCTCAGGATAGGGTGAGCAAACAAGGTCATATTTTCCCCCTGGTGGGCCTTGTTGGCGGCTTCAGGATACTTTTGCATAAGGAACCCTCTTAGGTGCAGGACCCATGGAGGTCTCCGTTTGCTGCATTCATATCCTGGTATTGGCAGGTTGCAAGTGTGCTTGGGCCGGGGATAGGGGCGCCGGTGACTGTTAAGGGCATCTGTGAGGGTTCCATCGCTGCTAAACAGCTATTACTCCAGTAATAGCTGGAGTGTGTCACAGCTCATCCAAGACCAGGGATTCAAGAGGAGGTGGACAGAGGCTCAAATCGCCACCGATTTGGTGTTTCTGTCACCTTTCAAATGAAAGAATTAAGGGAAACCATTTTTGAAAGAGTCCATGGGAGCCTAGGTCAACCCCAGAGTGTGCTGTGTCTAGAACCGCGGAGCCAGGTAGGTAAGGCTCCACGCCAGGGCTTCTTTAGGAAGCAGCTACTACAGTTGTTTGGCTGGCTTCCAGCTCTGGGGTGGCAGCTCCTGGCTTCTAGATCTTGAAGGGGAAAGTTCATAGGCTTCCTGTGCTTCTCCCTGCTGTTTCAGAAGTGGTTGAGAACTGACGCCATTCCCGACATTCCCCTTCTCTTGCCTACATGGCACAACAGCCTAAGAGATTCTTGGGAGAAGGAGGCCTTCTAGGGGCTGGCAGTGGAAGACCTCAGCCTTACACTTGAACCCTAGAGCCTTCAGGAGGGCAGATGGAGCCTAACAGGGTGAAGAAAAACAAATTCAGACTCAAATGTACTTAACTAGTTCTTGTCCTTGTCCCTCAATGTCAATTGCTAAAAATAATTAACAAGTCTATTTAAAAAAAAAAAAATTTTTTTTTAAAGAATAGAGTGAGGCACATCAAGCCTGTGTACCCAGCACTCTGGTGGCTGAGGCAGAAGAATTGAGAGTTCAAGGCCAGCCTGGGGCGACCTAGGGATAACCTATCTCATAAACGTGCAAGCAGACAAAGAAACTCCCTCTTAGCTTTGAGGCATAAGTGCTGTATAGCATGAGAATTATCACATAGAATTTCACCCACTAAATGAGGTGAACTTGTGTTACTGAGGCAGGATGTAGGTTTGATTTTGACATTTACAGACTACACTGTACCATTGTTAAAATTCTGTATTAGTGATCATGAATTATAAATCTCTAATAAGCAAGCACAGAAACCAAATTCTCAATTAGAGCGCTTTCTTGGTCAAAAGCGGTTCTCAACCTGCTGGTCACAACCTCTGCCGGTGAATGATCCTTTCACGGGGGTCACATATCAGATCTCCTGCACGTCAGATGTTTACATTACGATTCATAATGGCAAAATTACAGTTATGAAGTAGCAGTGATATAATTTTATGCTTGGGGTCCCCACAACATGAGGAGCTGTATTAGAGGGTCACAGCCATAGGAAGGTTGAGAACGACTGGAAGTGAAATGGTTCTAAACTGAGACAGATTTTGCTACTGCCTCTCAGAAAGTTCGTGAACTTTTCTGAGTTCATGGCTTCTCATGCAACTTGACCCAGCTCATCAGGAACATCAGTCACAAGCACTAAGGGAGAAAGAAGCTGTTGGATAGAAACACATCTGAGGCTTAGCAGTAAGCAGGCACTCTGAAATGCATTTTTTTTTAAAGTATTTATAAATATTTCCTTTTCCTGATAGAATCTGCTTTCCCTTTTTAGAAGGCAATCCATGATAAAGGCACCTTGAATGGTCAGATTTTTAACTAATTGTGCTTATTATTTTGCCAAGAATGTTTTGTTGGTATCAAGATAAAAAATTCGTCTGCTCCCTCTCCCCCTCCCTTTTGCCTTCCCTTCACCCTCGGCCTCCCCAATCCTCCCATCCCCCTACCCCACCCCCACCACCAACTGCTTCAGGTGAGCCTGTGTACAGGGCCAAAACTGAGAAAAGCTATGAAAGAAACCCGTTGGTGAAAATGATGAACTCTGGGGCGCTGATTCATGTGACTTGAAAAACGCCATCCATTTCCTGACTCACCTCAGATTCCTTTCAGAAATATGAAGCAGAGTGTGACTTTGAACTGACGCAACAGTTTTGTCTTGTCTTTATATCCCCTCCCGGTGCCTGACTAAAACCCAGAGGATGGAGCAGGGAGGATGGAGCAGGGAGGAACTGAAGACAATGTGACCAGGAGACATGAAGACGCAGCTGGGGACCACAGTTGGCTTTCCTGGAAGGAGCCCTAACTGTGGGCTATAAGATGTAACAAGACTATTATTCAATAATAATAATAATAATAAAAACAGTGCTGGCCTCTTTACACTATTTTCCTGCAGATGAGCCAGGCATATGTTACAGCATCCATTCTATAGTTTCTTTTCCACTCTGGTTCCCACTATTGTCTGATGCTGCCCATTTTACCACACCTAAACACTGGTACCAAGAAGCGAAGTTTGATGTCACGGTAGCATAGTTCAGTGCTGCTTAGGTTTTACTTACTCTGCGGTACTCAGAAGATCCACAGCTACAGTTACACTGGTGGTTATTATGGATGTTGTTACAAAGGACAGCTTTTAAACTAGAAAGATTGCAGACTGCATGAACTTTCCCTGTCTCCTGTGGTCTCTGGGGATTCGCCAAAGCCCCTTTAGGGTGGTTCCTTTGCCCCAAGAAAGCTCTCTGGCCTTCAGTGCCTCTCCCTGAGTGGTGTTAAGGAGCCTAGGTTTGTTGTAAAATAACATTGTAGGCGCTTAGAAGCTGTCATCACACACACAAAAGAAGGAACATAATTGGATATAATACAAAGTGTAGGTTCTCCATCCTTAAGGTAATGTCCCAGGCTGCTAGGATGTGTGAAGGAGCCTCCAGCATGGCTCTCTCCAGGGACTAATGTCTTATTTGGCTTCCCAGGGCTGATTAGAGGAACTCTGTCCCTGGTTGTTCCTGATGGTTGACACAGAATGATCTGCCTTCACCCACCCAAGTGAGTTCTGCTTATCTATGACCTCTCAAATTCAGCCCACACTAGAATGGTATTCTTTTACCTCATAGCTGTGTTCAAAGAAGCAGCCAGGTTAAGTGTGCAGGCCACAGCAGTAAGGAGCTTCAGGATGCACCCAGACACACACCCAGGAAGATAAGCCTGCTCTCTGTAATAGGGTGGGGTTCACTTTCAATAGTTTTCTTTTTCCTTGACATGGTCAATGATTCTTCAAGCTTCCAGTGGGACATCACATTTTACTTAAGCTGCATTTCCAGAAATAAAAGCATTCTAAAAATCTACAAGCATTTTTGGTTCATCGTGTGGTGTGTGTGTGTGTGTGTGTGTGTGTGTGTGTGTGTGTGTGTGTGGTTAGATTTCTAGATATGTTTTTTGGCAACCCAATTTCCTTAAGATAAAACTGGTATCCTCAAAGCAGTTCAAGTTGTCTTTTAGAAATACGCAATGAGAAGAAGAAAAATGCTAAGTTTAAGCGACTCCTGGAATGTCTTCAAGAAAGGCAGATGGTTTCTGGCATGAAGATAAAGTATCCTTAGGATTTCCTTGGAGTTATTTTCCAACTTTGAGACTCATATATGTCTTGAGTGTTTATAAGCAAAGAGTGGCTGTACTTATTTTTAAAAGATACTCAGTACTTATTAACTAATGTCTTCTACCTTTTTTTGTCTTTGAGAAATGGAGCTTTGAGGTGACATGAATACTTTCAGAAATACATCTGAGAAATATATTCAGATTTTGGAGCACAATCTCTCTGCCTTCGTTTATTTCAATATTTACCAACTAAATTTAGCATAGTGGCATTGAATTCAATAAAAGGGGCATTTGTAGACTTAAGCCAGAGGGGACATGTCTTCTCAAGCAAATGTGAGGAATAAAGACTGTTAAGGTCTTGCTGCCCCTCTGTCAACACTCATTTCTGCCCTTCCTTCTAACCCCCTCTACTTTTGTCTGAACTCAGTCAGTTTCTCTCACTCCAAATGCCAGCACCTCCCCTCATATTGACAGCAGTGATGCTCCTCAGACAGCATCACCCCCACCACAAGCACAGTCTTTAATGACACAGACCTGATTTAATTTGAATTGCAAAATACCTGGCTTTAAAACAAACAAACAAGCAGAGTCTCTTGTAGCCTGATGAAGCTGTGCTATTCAGTTGGGGACAGCAAGGTGAACACCAGGTGAGGGTCTGTCAGACAGTGGCTTACAGATGTGATGGCGTTTACTTTCCTCTCCTGCCTGAATCGGCTAGGAACTCCGTGTGGCAGCTGAATTACAGGCACTAACTTGCTCTATAACAGGATATAAGCCAGGAGCCAAGGATGATAATGAAAGGGACTCTTAAGTAAAGCCTGGCAACCTCAGGAGCTCTGTGCTCCTAACCTTGAGAAGAGTCGTGAGGGTTAGTAAAGTCAGCCTGCTGGTGTGCCTATGAGGGGACTTCCAGAGAAGAAGAACTAAATAGGAAAGACTCACTATACTGTCAAGTCTTTATTGTCAGCTTGACACAAGAGTTGCCCTTGAGGATGAAACCTCATTTGAGAAACTGACTCCCTCAGATGGGCCTGTGGCATATCTGTGAGGCATTTTCTTGATTAATGATTAAGATAGAAGAGCCCAGCCCACTGTGGGTGGTACCATCCCTAGGCAGGTGGTCCTGGACTGTGTACAAAAGGTAGTTGAGCAGAAGCCAGAGAGCTAGCAAGCCAGTAAGCAGCACTCCTCTGTGGTTTCTGTTTAAGTTTCTACCTCCACGCCCATACCTTGAGTGCCTGTTCTCACTTCACTCAGTGAAGAACTAGAAACGTGAGATGAAATAAACCCTTTCTTCCCCGATTTCCTTTTGATCATGGTATTTATCACAGAATCAAAGAACTAACTAAACCACTCCCCAAGCAGCCTAGTGTGAACTGTTCCACCTTGTCCTCCCCAGGATGAGAGGTTGACACCTCCCAGATTATGAGTAACATCTTTCCTCTTTAAATTATCTCTCTTGGGATTGGGCACTATGGCAAAAGAGGCCAAGTAACATAAGCTTCCGGTTATGTTTCATTCATCTGATCTGCTTCAGATCTGAGAATGCAAATCCTGTGGAGGAAGGGTACCAGGAAACTCTGGCAATTCCAAAACTTCCTTCTTAAACATCAGCCCCAGGCCTCCCCTCCATCTACCTGCTTTCCGAACTTCAAGTTTACTGAACAATGCTGCAGACACTCAGTGCACTTTGAGGACAGAGGGAAGAACCACAAAAGTGCAGCATCCTGTCCTGTTGGGGATCATGACGAATAAGTAGACTAATGCCACCAGGCGGCTCCTCCTTGTCCTTACTGCTGTCCACAGAGCATTAAGGTAGGGACACAATTCAGCTGAGGCCTTTACCTTCTTTTAACAAGGATGCCTTCCCTCTTGCTCCCAACATCTTCCTCGTTTCTGTCCGTAACGTCATTAAAATAAACATACCATTCTGAGGCCTACCAACATTCTGATCTGGTGAAAAGCCAGCATGCGAAGTTTCTATGACCCAAATAGAGGAGCACAGGAAGATGTAGCTATAAACACACAAAAGGATGAATCGGCTCAGCATGTGTCTCTAAACGTCAGAAAAAGAACAGAGTGAGATGGACGTATGGAACTTAGTGTCACAGGAGCGGAGCAGACTATAAGGGTTAGTTGACTGCAAAGATACATCACATAAAATAGGTTTGGTTTTGTTTTGAAGACACAACAGGATCCCTTTGCCAATCTACATACTTTACTTGAAAATTCAGCTTCTAAATACTAGAGAAGAGATGACAACCCAAATCAATGTATAACCTTAACAAAACTGCCCAGTAAATAAGTTACCAAGAGAATGTCAGTGGGGGGAGGGGGGAGCAACCTCTAGCTGGATCTCTCTGAGTAGTGGAAGAAAGAAAAAAAAGACAATTTCAGTACTCTATTATTCTTGCTTTATAAAAGATTTTTTTAAAAATCAAGAGAAGGATCTTTCTTATAGATACTTTTCTTAAACACTGAAATAATGATTTTTAAAGAATAAACTTTTAACTGTGGAGGATACAATGGTCTTCAGTACAAACCCTTAGGAAAATAGACAGAATCTCAGAATAAAGAGAACATTCTGGAAGACTTCCACCACGAGCAGACTTAGAAAGTCTCACCATGCCTGAATGAATTGACATAAAGTACTGTGGGGGTTGTTGCATCCTGAACACACCCCACATTCATCATTTTACCCATCAGCCTTCCCTGCGTAACTTAAGAAGAACTATAATTACTAAGCAAAGGAGAAAATTTCCAGAAACAAAGGGAAATTTTTGTTGACAATGACAAAGGCTGATCAGAGCCATTGAAT
Source organism: Rhynchomys soricoides (assembly GCA_019843965.1). Classification (NCBI taxonomy): domain Eukaryota; kingdom Metazoa; phylum Chordata; class Mammalia; order Rodentia; family Muridae; genus Rhynchomys; species Rhynchomys soricoides. The sequence goes on along the minus strand of JADRCH010000212.1, from coordinate 2,404,064 downwards.
AATGTTTATGCAGTTAAAGAAGGTAAACCAGGGGTCAACAAAGAGAGTCCATGAATGGCCAAGGTAGGCTTTAAACAAAGGTGGGAAGGTGGCATGTGGCTTGCTATGGAGAGGAGGGGTTTAACAGTCTAAGGCGATTGACTCTCCAGATGACTGAGTCACTTCCTTCTAGCCGTTCATACAAATAGCTTCAGAGCAGATGAAAGCAAAAATTAAAAAACAAAACATTAAAAAGACTTAGGAAATCACATGAGCAGCCATCCATATGACCTCTGGCTAGGGAAGCAGTTCTTAGAAAAAGATACAAAGACCAATCAAAAAGAAAAAATCAATGCAGCAAACCACATTAAAGTTTAGATCTTCCACGCGAGGATACACAACTTAAAAAGCAAGCCATTGCTCTAGGGAATTTTCAGTGCACACAAATAACAAAAGATGGGGGGGGTGTATATTCTCCATCTCCAACCAACCCACTGGGAAAGAATGGCTAATAGACATGATACCATTATGAAACCTTCCTAAAATCACAAAAGCCAATTAAAATAAGGAGCCATTTAATATCAGTCAGACTGGCCACAATTGAGCAGTCTGTCAATATGAACTAACACCAGATTTTATCAATAATAATAATAATAATAATAATAATAATAATAATAATAGTAATAAGGCTTTGGAAGTGTGATTTGCTGCAATCACTTGGGAAAGCATTTGGGGATTCTTACAATGTTGAAAATGTACATTCTGTTACACCATTTGGGTAAGGGGGACATAGAGACTACTGTCAGTTTATTAATACAAACTAATACTAAATAACTTACCTGAATAATTTATGGATATATACTCAATAACTAAATGACCCATACATGATAAATGCTAAATTTATGATTTCCATCTCTGAAGAGAGAGAAGATTGTAGAGAGGTACACAAAGGCCACCAATTTTATATGTGATCCTGTTTTTTTCATTAATATAAAAATAAGAAATAGTACAAATATTGAAAATGTTAAGATCAAACAGGGTAGCTTTGGTGGATGCTCATTAGATTAGTACCCTTTTCTGAATCCTCAAAAGATTTCATAATTCAATAAAGAGGGTTAATGGGAAGAAAGGAAGCACAGAGAGTCGGTGCAGGAAGCTCATTAAAGTGGTTTTGTCCTGAAGAGAAATAAAGAGTCTGCAGCAGCTGGAGGGACATGCACACAGAGGGCTACTTTTTAAAGTGGGTCACTGGAAGAATGGTTTTACATTGCGTGAAATGCATCTATGGGCAGGGTCGAGTATCTATGTAGTAGGAAAACAAGGTAATCCCAGGACAAAGGCCTTACTGAGCTAAAAAACTGTAAGATTTGTGTTAGGAGAGAGCAGGGCCCTCCTAGAATTACCAAGAGAAAGTGAACCTGAGAGAGAGCAGGTGGAGGTGGGAATAGAATCTTTCTTGATATATAAAGAGACCTGATATTCTGAGGACTTCTGTTTTCCTAACTAGCAGGGCATGAGCAAGATTTTCCTGTGGATCAGAGAATGGGTATGAATCTTAGAAAAGGAAAAGGGGGGATTCCAGAATAAACTTGATGCACATCAGGAAAATGAACTTCCCAGGGAGCCGCCCTACACTTTTACAATCTTCTCTGGCTCCATACTGCGATGTTGTCCTGAGATGAACTCCCTATCAGCCTGGTGGGTTCTTTCCACATCACAGTGCATCTTCAGTACATGTGGAGGTGTGGGAATGATAGAATCCAACCAGAAGATGACTGACCCAGTCAACAGGCAAGACAGTCAGGAGCTTGGGAAAGATTGTGAAAATATCTTTAGGAACGCCATGCACCATAAGCTAGCTTAAACTAGCTCTTAAGTATCCAGCGACAAAATTGATTCCAATAGGTGGGAAAGCAGAGCACTAGCTGAGACCTAGGAACCGTTGTCATGGGAGCGTGGTATTCCAAGCTCTGTGCCAATGGGAGTTAGAAAGGAGAGATCTGTGTTTGTTGAGACAGAGAGATAACAAACTGGTTTTGGAACAGAAGATGGACATCTCAGATGCAGGTTCAGTATTGATATTGAGATTTGAGGAAACTTTAGTGAGTGACTGTGGCGTTTGAAGTTCAACAGACAAAATCATTTTAGAATTTTGAGCATGTCCATCAGAGAAAACCAAAAAGACCTCTATGAACTAAATCATAAACCTAGGGAATCCAGAAGTGTATAGTTCTCACTCCAAACCGTTTATTCTTGCTACCAAACTACTTCTACAAGTGTCAACACAGTAAACGTTAATAAGCATACAATGGAATTTGATGTTAATCTCCATAGCTGCCTTGGCAGAGATGGTGATAAACCTGAACCAATTGGATTTACCAGAAGTATCTGGAGACTTTTTCTGACCTGCAGAAGCCATCATTGTCTTTATGCCTACAGTCTCCATGGGAAGGGTCCAGACCTGTGATTTCGGAAAAGCTCCTCAACAGAGTCTGACAAGCCAGCGGCATGCTTAGTAAAAATCATCACCCCCTAGAGCTGAAAAGAGATGTGAGCATAGGCACCCATGTGTAACCTGAGGCTGTCTTCAGCTGATAACCACTTGCAAATGAAAATTTACTTTTCTCTATGGGAGACTGACTGGTTAAACAATCCACTCTTAAGAGTAGGTGCCATGCCCAGTAGTTGGTGTCATCAAAAAAATGAATTCAATAGCATTTTTTAAAGTTTCCTTGTCTCATAATGCTGTCAGGGCTTTTTATTTCGTTTTTACATTTATTTATTTATGTCTTTAGTTTGTTTGCTTGCTTGCTTGTTTATTTGCTTACTTATTTTGGCCTTATAGGTTTTGCATACACATTACGGCTTCCAGTTTTGAGTTGTTATGGGATCCCTCGATGTGTGAGGGAGTGTGTCTCTGCGTTTGTAGTTTTATCTTTTCCTCTTGGCTTTTCTTAAACTCTTTCCCTTCTGCTCACTTGTTTTATTCTACCCCAACTCATTTCTTTTTGTTTTATCTTATTTTACTTAATTATTAGCCCTAAGAAGCCTGTTCATTTTCTAAGAGACAGAAACAGGACGGATCCGGATGGAGGGGAGGGAAGGATGAACTAGGCTGTATTGGGAAACCCTAATTTAAATAAATAAGAGGGGGATTAGAGATGGATACAGGGGAAGCTGAAAGGAAGAAGCAGGTGTGTATGATCATGTTTCATAGCATATATAAATACTATTCTCTAAAATTCAAAACTATTTTAAAAAATTAAGAAAATAGCAGCTGCCATGTATGGTCCTGATGGTCCTGAGAGGTCAGTGCCCAGTGGCCCTCCTGCCTCCTGCAGAGAGCCCCATTCCACACAGGGGACACTGAGACAAATTCCTGTTTAGAATCCTATACAACCCAGGAGAATTCCCATACCTGCGCCCTTGTGAGACGAGAAAAATATTGACTTTATCAATTGACTTTTAAAGTGCTGTGCTTATTAGTAATAGACTGAAAATATTTAAATTTACTTCTTCTCTATGTTCATATTCTCTCTCTCCTTGTCTTTCTCTTGCTACCTTTCTTCTTACACACACCTCACATACACACTCACATACACACACATACATACCACATGCACCACACACACACACACACACACACACACACACACACACTCACATCCCTAATCAGCAGCCTAACTTCAAACTGAATCTTCCTACCTCTGCCTCCTAAATTCCAGGATTATAGACACACCCCCATAATCTCACAGCTGTACTCAGTTCACAGCTGTACTCAGTTCACAGCTGTACTCAGAAACAAAAGAGAGCGGTGGAGAAGGGTGGCAGAATGGCCAAGAAGGGATTCCCCATTGAGTAGGTATTCTGACCATTGCTCATGTGTCTCTATTCTAGCTTCCTAGAACACATATGGTTGTCTGACCATACCAGTGCAAACCTACAGTAATGTTTCTTTGGCCAGAACCTGCCCCAGGGAATCCTGTCATCCCAACATACCCTGGACTACCATAGGAGGATGTTGGGATCTTCCAGGGTCTGCCAATATGAAATACTGCTCCACTCACTGCTTGGAGTAAATTGTCTTCTATGTCATGGAAATGCAAAAGATGCACAGACAGAATGTGGAATTTGCTCAGAGGTGGGGATGGAGAAATTATGAATGTCAAGGGACCATGGCTATGCCCCTGAAGGATCCGTGCATCATGTCTTTCATTTACTGATAGCAACAGGTATGGAGTATTCACTGGTGGCCAGGTGATGGTATGAATGTCGATAAAATGAGCTGACCTTCACATTGACAGACTGTGGTGGGACCTGTCCCTGTCACCACCCTACAGATGAGTACAAATGTGTACTGAAACACAGATGAACTATGTAATTTCCACAGGTTAGACTCTGGGAGGTGTAGATAGAAGCAGTCAGCCTCACTGCTGTAGCAGTAATAGCAGGCCCTCACTACCTCCTCTGCATGAAATCAGGATTGGCAAACATTTTCTATCAAGGGCCAGCAAGTAAATATTTTAGGCTCTGTGAGTCAGACAGTCTCTGTTGAAACTCTAGAAAATATGAAAACAAATTGCATTCTAATAATAATTTATTTTTTAAAAACATACCAGATTTGGCCTCTGGTCACAGTGTGCTGATCCCAACTCTAGATCAAAGGTTCTAAAACTTTAAATTCATAGAGAGGGCTTATTAAATTCAGATTAAAGTCTGAAAACCTCCCCTGGTTCTAATGGATTAGTTCCTGGGCAAGTTCCCGAATTAGCTGTCTTTAGCCACTTTCTAGGACATACTGATGCTCAGGATAGAAGTCAGGCTTTTAGGACCAGTAGGACCAGGATGTTAGCTCTGGAATGTCAGAGTTGGAAACTGCTCCTCTTACTATTCACAGCACTCAATGATACAGTGACTTCTGCCTAAGAGGTACTCAGAAAGATTTACTTATGAAAAAAAAGAAAACAGTGACTATACTGCAATGTTAGAGTGTTTCCAACTCTTCTGAAATGTGCCAAAAGTACCAAGGTAGCACAGACTGTTTAACTCAGAGAATGGCTTTGCTAGTCTAGGAAACTGGTTTGTATTGTACAGCAGCCTTTTCTAGTTCATGCATTTAAAGAAAATCAGATTTTTTTTCATGCAGTCCTCAGTCTTGTTTGAGTGGCATTTAATGTACTAAGACACAATTCTACAAAAGAAACCTTTGCCCATCAGACTTTGTTCCTTGGAGATTGAAACAAAGGGAATGAAAAGTTACAAAGTTTCACAGAAGAGTTCACGGAAAGAAGGATTTTCAAGTTGTAAGACTGGACTCAGGCTGGCTAGACATATCTACAAATAGCTCAGTGTCAAAGACGAACTAAGGGGCACCGTGACTCAGGGTTTACTTTATTTAGGAAAATGAATGGAAAATTAAAATATCCTCTAAACTACTGTGATTTAGACAGAAGGAAAATGTCATTTGTTTTCAAAACACAACTTCCCCCTTTCCCCTCATTTTGAGAAGAAGGGAACAGAGAGGCAGAGTGAACAGAAGACACACTGTCTTTCCTGAACAGGGACGGGGCTTTCCTGTGTCTACCGCGAACATGAACTGACAGAACCTTCTCAGCACTTATAACTTCATGTTATAACGAAGGGGAAACTTAACGTCTAAGCTCTTTGATTCCAAAGTCAACAGGTTACATTCTTGAGGTCAGCAGGCAGATGGAACTGAAGATGAGAAGATAAAATTCCGAAGTTGCAGAATCACTATTAACCTTGTCAAGATCAGCTTTGAACGCTAGGAGAGACGTTCAAGGATTTTGATCGTCAGTCTTACACCTGTGAGGACACTGTGGCTGGTGTGACTTTGTGTCCTTCCTGGTTTGGCAGATCTAACTAGGGGCAGAGCCAGACCAGACAGCAGATACTTAGTTCCTGTCAGGTAAATGGTTCCTCCCTCAGCTGTCACCCATCAATGCCTCATGCAAGCAGTTCTCTTGTTGTGATTAAGAAAATTAAGGGAGAAAACCATGTTTACTTTGGCTCAATGTTCAAGGTTACACCCCATCACTTCAGGAAAATCACATCGGCATGAACTTGAGGCAGCTGGATGCACAGCAGCAACACTCAGGCCACAGAGAGGAGTGAACGCCTTCTCCTTTTCATGCAGTCTGAGACCATATCCAATAGGACAGCACCTCATACTTCCAAGGAAGCTCTTCCTCCTCCATTAAGCTTTAGATAAACACTCCCAGGCACTCCCAGAGATGTGTCTTTCAAGTGATTTTAGATCATGTCAAGTTGGCAGTCAATATTAATCATTGCACATAACATGTGCAATGATTATATGTGCATGAGAAAGAGGGCAAAGAAAGGAGAAAGAGGAAGAGAAAGAGGAGGAGGAAGAGGAAGAAGAGGAAGAGGAGGAGGAAGAGGAAGAAGAGGAAGAGGAGGAGGAAGAGGAAGAAGAGGAAGAGGAGGAGGAAGAGGAAGAGGAACCAGGGATATTGTGGTATGAGAAACCATTCAAATATGTGTGCCTATGCTTAGACTTATGTAACCATCTCAGCCACCCCTGCCCAAGATAAATGATCCTAACCTCAGAGCTAGCTACTGCCTTCCCTCCATGTGTTCGACCTCCACACGGAATGCAGCATTCCTCATGAGGTCTATCGTTGCTCCTCTAGGTCTGGCAACTATAAACTGAAGCAAAGTTCCCTCCCAGCAATTAAAGCTAATCTACAATAGGGGGTGGGCTTAACTGATTACCAAGCTTTCTGAACAGACCCAATCCTAGGGATTGGCATATCCCCTAGGTTCTGCCACCTAGCAAACCCCAAAGGAGCTCTCCCGAAAGAGACACTTGTCTATGGACATCCATGAATCCCCGCTTCCTGATGGATGTAGTTTGCTGGTCTGTTAGCCTTTGAGGTTACCTGTGCATGTACACCCTCTCTCTGCTTACCTCAATGTGTCCCTTTGCTGTCACTGTCCCAGTGTTTTCATCAGCTTGACCAAACAGGAATCAGAAACAACAGGTCACAGTGCTTTACAGTCAGAAACTGACAGGAAGTAGGGCGGGACTCTAAAGCATAAAGACTGGATCCCAGAGATTCACTTCCTCTGAAAAGCCCCGCCTCCTAAGAATTCCAAACCAAAGGCACCAACTGGTATTCAAATGCCCAAGCACATGAGCCCATGGGGACACTGACAGTTGTTTTGCTGCCTGGAAATGTCATCATCCCTCACATTGATTGCATTATGCACAACAGGCTAGTCTAGATCAAAATGCTAATATTTCATCTGGCTTTACTTCTGTAGAAACTGCTTTCATCTGCCTTGACTCACTTCCTTTCACCTAAGTTATTCCACTTGAAGGGCAGCTCTTTTGCCTGGTTTACTAGAAATGAGAGTTGACTTTTAGCTCCTGTAGGCAGTGGTGCTGTGTAGAGCTATTTGGGACCTAAGTGATATTTCTGTGTGAGTACAAGTTGGTGGATTTTACAAGTTTAGTTAGATATTTTTAGAATAATGCTTCTGCAGAAATCAGTCTAAACCAGCAATTTTCAGAGCCATGTTAAAGCACTCACCTCAAAAGCGTGTGTGGTGACTCTGCATGAAATATATTCATACCACATGCAGAATTCTCTCCAATTTTCATTTACCAATATTAAGCATAAACATGGAAAAGCAGCTTTCACAGCTTGTAAATAAAATAATTTAGTTTTTAGGTATGTTTAAAATAAAATTGAATTCACAATGTCAAGAGCTACAGATAACTAGACGTCATGTGAAAACAGAATACACAAGTTTAAAAATATGTGTTTTATATTGGAGTGGAGGAAATGTGCCTCTTAATCATTCCTACTGTTCTCAAAGTAAATGGAGAATAAAATCCAGTAACGAAAGCTGGAACTTTTGGCAGCTCGCGTTAAAACTTAGCAAGGGGGTTGATTAGTGGCTGACTCCATCATCTTTCTTTGGCTGACATTTTGCTGCTCTGACCCATGGCTTGGGAAACAGCATTGTATGGGCAGGGAAGGGGTGGTGGGAAGTGTTCCTCCAACGAGCAGCTGGATGTACAATTCTGAGATCTGAATGAACATGTCTAGACAGAGGCAGACACATTGGCAAAAGTCAGTTCCACCGATGCTGAGTGAGACTAGTCAGAGACTGGCCTATTGCAGGCAACCATGCTAAGGTCACTGGTGACCTTCACAAGGACAGCTTCTGTGCCATTAAAAACTAGCAGATAACTGGAACAATAGGAAACAATATTCTCAAAGTCTGTCTCAAGCTCTTATCGATAAAGAACTTCGATACCCAAAGTAGGACATTGGGGAAGCACTGAGACCCCTTGTAATGGCACAGGGGCCATTCCAGTGTGGTCTCATTCCAGTAAAGCTTGGGTTTTGAGTGGTTCCAGCTTCTTCATGAATCTGTCACCACGGTGTGAACAGTGGAAAAGAGAGTGGAGCCTAGCAACTGTCAGCAACTCAGCATCAAGAATGGAAACAGACTCTGGACAATAGACTAAACCTCCTCCAGTTCTGTCTGCCTGCTGCATCTCAGTGATTCGGACTCAATTGTCCGCTTTAAGAGTTCATCTCTTCTCCCACATACCTAGTTTCTTTTCTAAAGTATACAGCCAATATTCTCTTCCCAAGGCACAAATTCTTGGTCCTTGGGCAAAGTTCCCAAGGGCCAAGACACCTCCCCAGCAAAGATAAAGCAGGGACAAGAAGAAAGGTTAAACAAGCTTTAGTGAAACAGAACTACTGAAGGGTGATAGGGCATAGCACAGAGACCAAGAGAGATAAAGAGGAAACGGAACAAAGAAACAATCACTGGGATTTATTCCTGGTAGTTTTTTAATTGAAGGCTAAAGTAGAGTCGGGGCAACAGGCTCTGAACATGAAAACAGACCCGTGTGTACTAAGTCCAGGCTTTATCTTTTGGTCAAACAGATGGAAAATAAATGAATAATGTTCCATTAACTGTTGATTTTTGGTTTTGCAGTTCACTAAAGGCTCTTCTGTAGCCCCTAAACTCAGATGTGTTTAGATACGAGGCAGTATGTAGCCATCCCGTTGACACCTGTCTACTTTTGAGTTTTGCGGTCAGTTCAAAGGCTCTGCCATTGGCTCCTCTTTAACTAAGTTAAATGCCCCAAGCTGTTCCTCATGGTTAACTGAGTAGTGACAACTGGTTGGAAGGTGGCTTGCTAAAAGGCCTGGGTCAGAAAGTATACCTCTTGAGGACCTGTCTCCTTTATCAAACTCCTTGCCTACCTTAACATATTCAGCCCAGGGAATATCCCAGCTCAGCCCCATAGCATACGGTAGGGTGTGGCTGTTGAGAAGAAGAACAGCCTATTGACATTGGCCAGCATCGTAGGAAGAGACTGCACAGAGTGCTGCTAGCTTGGAAGCGATCCAAATTCAAAATGCAAATTACATTTACTTACTTATTTACTTACCGATTTTTGAGATATTCTTGCTATGCAGTACAGGCTGGCCTTGAACTTTTAATCCTCCCGACCTCTTTCCAGTTTTAGGATTACAATTATCTCCCATATTCCTCAGCCTCAAAGTATGTGTTCTATTGCATGTGTATTACTTTTTAATTATATATATATATATATTTCTGTGCATGAGTTTTTTGTCTGCATATATATCTGTACACCACATTCAAGCCTGGTGCTTGTGGTGGGAAGAAATGGGTATCAGATCCCCTGAACCTAGAGTAATAGGTGACTAATGGGTCACGTGAGTGCTAGGGACGACCAGGAAAAGAACCCAGGTCCTCTGAAAGAGCAGCAAGGACTCTTAACCACCGAGCCGTCTCTCCGACCCTGCGTGTTTCCTTTTAAGCTTCATAAAATTGAAAAATTACAACTTGCGTTGTTATAAGCCAGGGACCATCTGCAAGAACTTTACTTTCATTATAGCAACTGTCATTCCCCTCTCACTGGTAAGTAGACTCTTCAAGGCCAAGAATTTTTGTCTTTTCTGTTCTGAAAATAGTGTCAGATCTGTATTTAGTACTCAATAATATCTACTGGCCAGATAGTGGGTGATAACATGGGACCTGATAAATTAAGTTTATGTCAATAGTTCCCCAGAGAGGCGAGGATTCCTGACTACAGATGTGTCTCTTCTTGAAGTGAGTATTCTGTTACACAGTGGCATACCAGCAGTTCCCTTTTAAAATGCATACAGCAACAGGGGTTGTCACTGTATAACACTGAATCTCGGCATATTAATTCTTGTAGTCATGAGACCACACATGAAAACAAGAATGTCACCAAAAACAAACAAACAAAAAAAAGTCACCTTAGCATAAAGCTGCAAACAACAGAAGCTGGAGGGCTGGAGAGTGACCCTGTAGAAGAAATGGTGACATTTTAAAAGCTGATTTCACAAAAGCAGTCATCAGTCTCCGTGGCTGCCGTGTCATTTTAACTCAGGATTCTCAAGTGGCTCTCACACTGATTGTCAAGGGAGATAATGACTGGCTTTGAGATGTGTTGCTTCTCAGGAATTCTGAGATTCAAGAATTGTCTGATAGGAATGCCAGAGTATTTATGGATTGGTAGGGGTGGGGTAAGAGATGCTGCCAGAAAGGGGTCTAGAAAGGAACGTGCCCAAAGACACTACTGGTTTGTTTCTTGTCAACATGACACAACTGTACACATCTAGAAACAGTGAGTCCCAATTAAGGAATTATCCTCAATCAAGTTGACGTGTAGGCAATCAGAAGAGGAAAAGATTGGTGTGGTAAGGCCCAGATCGCTAAAGGCAGTGCCACCCAATGACTAAGAAGTCTCTCTCTCGCCCACCTTTCTCTCTCTCTCTCTCTCTCTCTCTCTCTCTCTCTCTCTCTCTCTCT